>CM033270.1:46016631-46196631 GCA_019343175.1 Oedothorax gibbosus | reverse complement strand
ATCCGCAGCTGTGTTGGAACCACATAAATGTGTGTTCGCATATCACCAACAAAATTGTTGTATTTAAACAACATATTGTAATGTTTATATTTTTTCGCAATACTTGTGTCCCCCTTGTGCTGTTTGAACACAAATTTGTTCTGAGTGTGCGGCCCCGATTAAATAGACAGAATGATGACCATAGGCTTCTCCCCCCCCCCCTTATATGACGTGCCACCAGGGCCTGTTCTAGGAAAACTCAGACTATAGGCACAACCTATTTTGGGGGCCCCTTTACGAAAAATGTTGTGTATAATTTCCAGTAATGATGGTGCATATATGACCTAAGTATCAAATTTTTGCTGCAATTTTATTGGCTTCCTTATAAACATCGTTCAAAACAATCACGTTAGGTCAATTTCTCAATCAAAACCGTGCAAAAAACAAAGTAGAGTATCAGATTTTTTTTTAGTTTGCTGATATTTTGGGGATTTACAGCATTTAGCATAATATCAATCGAAATTTAGGGGCCCTTAAAATTTGGGGGCCCTAGGCCTGTGCCTAACGGGCCTTGTGGAAGAACAGGCCCTGCGTGCCACTGAGGCCCCCGAATCCATGAATATATTCGAATGAAAATAGGCGGGTGAACATCAGAAGTGAAAACCGAGGGTCGCGGGTTCAAAATGTGTTCGTAATTGAAAAGTTTGCGCTCACGAAAAAACTATGGAAAAACGCTATGGATCGTGTAAGGTCACGCAGTAGGGGGGAAAGTTGAAGGAAAAGAAAATTGTTTATAGTAGCATGCGATATTTTTTATATGGTCAAACCTTGGAAATTTGGAAGTTCGTGAGTTAGAATTCAGTACTGGTATGGATGTTTTGTAGCCCTTCGAAATCAGTTTAGGTCCCGGTCTAATATGGAAAAATCATTGTCCGGTCTCGGTCTCGTGTGGAAAAATCATTGAAATTCTTACCAAACAAAAAACCTAACAACCTAAACTTCAGAAGTTTGAGGTGTTTGTTTATATGATGCTACACTCTTCTGAAGTTTTATATGATGCTACACACTTCTGAAGTTTAGGTTGTTAGGTTTTTTTTTTGGTAAGAATTTCAATGATTTTTCCACACGAGGAATAATTAGACCGGGACCTAAACTGATTTCGAAGGGCTACAAAACATCCATACCAGTACTGAATTCTAACTCACGAAACACAGTGTTATACAGTAGTGTTATACAGTAGTGTTATACAGTGTTATAACTGTCTATATTTTTTTTAACAAAGTAGGGAAGACCTTGGAAATTTGGAAGTTCGTGAGTTAGAATTCAGTACTGGTATGGATGTTTTGCAGCCCTTCGAAATCAGTTTAGGTCCCGGTCTAATTATTCCTCGTGTGGAAAAATCATTGAAATTCTTACCAAAAAAAAACCTAACAACCTAAACTTCAGAAGTTTGAGGTGTTTGTCTAAATGATGCTACACTCTTAAAACAAACGAGCGGTTTTAACTCAGTCTGAGTAAATTTCCACTCCTTTCCGTGCCGAAAATGCACTTCCCCTAAAGTAGTGGATTTCACTCTTTTTGCGGAGTGGGTAAAAGAAATAATAGGAAACAGTCTACGTCCTACACTCTTAAAGCAAGCGGTTTTAACTCAGTCTGAGTAAATTTCCACTCCTTTCCGTGTCGAAAATGCACTTCCCCTATAGGAGTGGATTTCACTCTTTTTGCGGAGTGGGTAAAAGAAATAATAGGAAACAGTCTACGTCCTACACTCTTAAAGCAAGCGGTTTTAACTCAGTCTGAGTTAATTTCCACTCAGTTCCGGTGACGAAAATGCACTTCCCCTATAGGAGTGGATTTCACTCTTATGTTTTAAGAGTGTAAGTTTCTCCGAAAAACCCTGGTAGAAATTCGATGGAAAAATAAATGGAATAATAACTCAATAGTATAATCACCAACAAAATAACAAATCCGATATCTTACGTATGGATTTTCAGGACATCTGTTGAGTCAATGTAAATTATGGACACAATGGGTCATTACTGTAATAGGGGCCCGGGTGGCCTAGTGGCTAAGATCGCTGACCATTACGCTAACAGTCTGCGCACTGTACCGGGTGCGAGTTCGATTCCCGCCTTCTCCCTGGGTGTAATTTGTCTGGATGTCTAATAATTTCTGGAATTTACATTGTAAAGGGACAAATTGCACCAAAGGAAAATTAAAACAAAAAACTTTACAATTAAAGAACTCTTTTTATAAATTGCACACATTCAGATACCTTAAAAAAATATTGTTTAGAAAATATACACAATAATATTTTTTTAAAATTCATTTTGATGATTTGCAAGGCTGAGAAGCTAGAAAAAGTGAAGGAGTAATAAAAAATTTTAAATTGTGTAGTGCACTGTTAAAAATTTGGGGCTTTGTTTCACCATAATAATGATTCCTAGTATATGTTTAGCAAGTTTTAAATTGAACTGTAAATTATTGGTGAAGAAGTGATTCTGTAACCTAAGTAATATTAAATATACCTACAATTGTTTAAATTAAAGATGACTGCAAAAGATTGAGACATTTTTATGGAACTGAACCAAAACGACTTAAAAATTTAAAAATAACGAGCAAATACGAAGGACGCTTATTTGTCCATTTTACAGAGGACGACGTTATTGTTTGTTGACTTAAGCAGAAATAGAACCAACAGTCGACTTTTGTTTTAGTTTCATTTCTCCACTGCTCCATTTTTGCATTATTCCATTACATTTCGCTTCGCAAAATTCGATAAGCTCATACACGGCCTACTCAACTTATAGGCCCATAGAAGTTCATCATGACGTCACGCTATCCGTTCTATTTGTAGTGTCAGCTGTTCCGAAGAAGAAGATACCTGTTGAGAACCCGAAAGGTGTAGTCGGTCTTGCGCAAACAAGCATGGGGTTTTTTTTCGGAACACACGGAGGAAAAAATTCTGGTACGGGCACCTACAAAATAAAAAAATAAACTCCTCGGTGCAACAGCCCGTTAGAAGGCCAAGCCTGCCGTGCCCATTCCAGCTGACGTGACCAAGGGCTCTGGGGTGCTAGGCATATGTCCGGGAAGGTGGTCAGTCTCACGCGGAACCCCTAGTGTTTAGTTCCCAATCATGCTTGGTACTCATTTTATCGACCCACTTAAGAGATGAAAGGCTGAGTCAACCTCGCCCAATCCGGGACTCGAACCCTGGACCTGTGGAAACTATCAAATTAATTTGTTTCATTCTAATCATTTGATTAAATTGAATACATTTTAATCGGAAAAAACGTATTATATTAAATTATATCAAATATAAAAAAAATTGCATCAAATGAAATGTGTGACTAGCATCAAATTTAAGCAAATTATTTGTATGAGTTTAAAGGAATTAAACAAATCAATCTTACCAAACTAACTATATGCTATTAAAATTATCGAATTAGTTATTACCAACTTAAAAATATAAATTTTTACCAAATTATGAATGTTAATTTTTATCAAATAATTTCATAAAAATAGTTTAATTTGAAATTAAAACAAAATATTAATTATTAAATTCGGCAAATTATTTATTATTAAATTAGACAAATTATTATTTTTTAAAACAAACATTGTTTCGAATGAAACAAATTATTTTTATTGAATTAAACAGATGAATTTTTTATCAAATTAAATAAAACTATTTTATCAAATCAATGTAAACAATTTTATCAAATTAAACAAGTTATTTAAATTATAGTTAAACTATCTATGCTTTGTTATTGCTCAATTAAGTACATATTTGCAGAAAACATGAAAACAATTACTAAAAATAGAAAAGTTTTTAAATACATTTATTACGTTATGCACCAATAAGAATTTTATTTAATTGATTGGACCAGATATTTTTGATTTAGCATTTGCATTTAAATATTTTGATAATAACCATAATATATCACGTCAACTGATAAAAATTAATTTTATGCATTCCTATCAAATATGCGTTTATTTAAAGCTTGCGCAGAATTCTATGTAGATATGAGACTTACAATAATATTTAAGACTTTTAAAATGCATTTCTGCGATAGCATTAAATTTTTAAAACGTTGAAACTTAGGAATTTATTTTTAATTCATTAAACAAATGAATGATTAATTTACCTTAATTATAGTTTCATATTTTGGACTTACTCGACCTATTGGCTTAACCCAACGTTTCAATTTTTTTAAATAGAAATTCAACAATCTCAAAGTATAGGATTTTTTTAAAATAATATTTTATTAAGTTCAAAGGGAAATATATTATCTGTTAAAATTACATAATAAAAATTTAACATTAAATATTTTAACATTTTTTGTATTAAATTTTTAAAATTACATTTTAAAAATTTAATGCTATCACAGAAATGCATTTTAAAAGTCTTAAATATTCTTGTAAATCTCCTCATATCTACGTAAAATTCTACGTAAGCTTTAAATAAACGCATATTTGATAGGAATGCATAAAATTATTTTTTTTTCAGTTGACATGATATATTATGGTTATTATCAAAATATTTAAAAGCAAATGTTAATCAAAAATAACCGGTCAATCAATTAATAAAATTTTCTTTATTCTGCATTAAATAACAATATATTTAAAAACTTTTCTTTTTTAACTAATTCATTTTTCTGTAAATATGGAACTTAAGTGAGCAAAACAAAGCATAGATAGTTTAACTATAATTGAAATAACCTGTTTAATTTGATAAAATTGTTTACTTCGATAATTCTGCACTCTGAAATAACCAAAAATCTAGCAAGAAACAAAATGAAAAATTTGACTTTCAATATAGTTTTGTTTACCAGTTGTTTGCTTGATTGATTAGTAGGTAGTAAAATTATTAGTGTTAATTAAGCTTAATGAATTCAAGTTCAAAGTTTCTAAGTTAATGTAGTTCAAATTCATTTGCACATTTGCTTGACCATGCTAAAAGAGTCATGGAGAATTATGGTACTCTAAAACAAGATGTGCCTTATGGAGATTTTGACGGAAGGAGGAAAATTAACTCAGATGATTAACTTTTAGGAGTGTAGGACGTATTAGCTTGTTGCTTTATTCATTTACCACTCCGCGAGTGAAACCCTCCTATAGGAGAAGCACGCACGAAAGGAGTGAAATTAACCAGAGAGTAAAAACCCCGTGTTAGAGTAGGCGGTGATCTTATCGAACGCAACCGCCATGTTTGCGCAGACTGTTAGCGTAATGGTCAGCGATCTTAGCCACTAGGCCACCCAGCCCCTATTAATTTAGTGCCGAGACCCTCTCAAAAGATGGTGCTGTCTTAATTTGAGGATTGTGTTACGCTGCCAAGTAATGAAACCGCACAAAAGTCAGATAAATATTACGCTTCAACAAACTTGGTACAAATAGCAAGCTTAATGAAAAAAAAATTGTGATCGCCAAAAAAATAACTTACTCCCATCATTAATTATCCCAAAAGAGAAATAACTGCCAACTATAAAACTAGCCTTAAATGAAAATAGGATCGTCTTAATATGTCTTAATAGAATTTGTACTTTTCTAAAATTGTCATAATTTAAAAAAAAAACATCCATCAAGTGATTTATAAAGTTGGTTGGATAGGTTTTGCAAAATATTTAAGTAAAATATGTCGGCTGCGTAACCCTATATATAACAGGGTAATTCCATGAACAATTATCCTGTCTGTAGTGTAAGTCACTTTGGTAAAAAGTGATTATCACTACAACTTTTAACATTAAATGAAAAAATATTTGTGGAATAGTTGATCTACACTTATTATAACTAAATAATGTAATGTACTTTATTTAATTTGATTTATTTTTTAAATTTAAAAAGCTTTTAATCTCCTCTTAAATCGTGACTTACACTACAGTTACATGGAATTAGCCAACAGTATAAATGACATCTTTCCGAAAAAAAAAATAGTTTTTAGACAAAAAAAACCTCAATTCCAACCAAATACAATTTAAGTATAAGAGCAATTAAAAAGCAGTTTCCCCAAGAATGCAAAAAGTATCTTCCCTTTTTTTATTTTTAAATATCAATCAAAATTAAATCGAGTTGATTAAATCTGATGAAGTAAAAAAATCAAATCCTAGATTTTTATATAAGTGCAAAAAAATTCAAATAATAATAAACAGATATACACAACACAGTCTCACATTAATAGTACAGATGTACAAACAAAGAGTACTAAAAGAATTTAAAATACTCTACTTTCCGGTTACCTTAAATCTCCCTAAAATTCTTCAGTAAAATAAGTAAGTTTGTAACAGTAACTTTCACCTAAAATCTCTTCTACAAAAGATTTATAGATCTTAGAAAAAATCGGCAATCAAGCATTTAGTTGCAGTTTAACCTTTTGAAAGCCATAACCGGCTATTTTCATTCATTTTCTTTTGAAAATTAAATTAATATTTTTTAGAGTTTGTTCAATGTATTTGCAGTAGCAAGAATAAATATGTGAAATTGCTTGGTCATATCCTAGTATGCTTTCAGACGACATTTGAAATGTTTTGTCAATGTCACCTATGTCTAAATGACCCAAGCTTCTTATTCTTTGATAAATACCAACACAACTTTTTTTTTAATTCCCAATATTTTCGAAATATTTAGTAATAACAAAACATGTACAAATCCAAATTTCATTGATAAATAAAGTGGCATCACAACTAAAAATATATAAATTAAAATTTGCAAGTTTTTAATGCACAAAAATGAACGCCTTGCCGCTTTCTTCGTAAACAAATAATGAACATTGAAAGAATTACATTGTGCTACACATTATGACGTCATCACAAACTGATTTATGTGAAGAAAATATATTTCCCTTCAAATATTCATTTAAAATAAATAAATTTTTCATAGTATTGTTGATATGGCTTGCAGCAGCGATTTAAATGAATAAAGATAAATTTTAATGCTATTCAAATAGGAAAACCGTTGACAGACAGGCAAGCAAATCGCCCTCCAGACGTTCAGACAGACGGACAAAAAGTGTCAAATATAGGTCTCTTATGTCACACCTTTCTAACAACAAAAAAGAATTTTTAACATACTTCGGATCAAACTAAATCTGGAAGGGGGTATGGATATATTTACGTCTCCACCCTGTCAATGTCTACTTTTCATTTTTTTAATTATTTAAAAAAAAAAAGGAAAGTAGGCTAAAATCCTCAAAGTGGATTCATAAATTTAAAATATAAATAATTATCACATTTTATTTTAATATAAAATACTAGCCTACAAATTCTACTACTTGATACTCATTACTACTTCTTCTACTTAAATTGAATAAATACATGTATCTGGAAAAACACATGCAAAATTATATTAATTTTTTCTGGGATATAAAATTATCTAAACATTGTGAATTGGCATTAAGTAAAAGTGTAAATTAAAAAAAAATTGTTCCTGTTGTCAAGGCGAGAAATTGGTTGTTAAAAAAACTTTTTTAAAATGACTTCTAAATCGAGATGAGAGCACAAAAACAATGCAACATTATAATTAAAATAAACGGTGTACTTGCAAAACTCGCAATCTCCAAAGTATAACTAAGATATGAGGTCCACCCCGTTCATTGGCGACTTTTGAAGATATTAATTCAACTGGACGAAGTCGCCAATGAACGGACCGGACCTTACAACTAAGATATACTATGAATAATGTGAATTTCACAACTTCACAATTCAAACTATCGATATTAAGATAAATATAAATTGTGTTTGAATTTAAAAAAAGTTTGAGCTAAAATATAGGAAATGAATATTTAATTAAAAAATACTGTGTTTCATAGGATGGACTAAGGATCCACGAGTTGTCAGTCTTGAATCTACAGGTAGTAAATAATGCGTTATCTAAAGTTGAAACCTTTATAACTCTCAACTTTTTTTTATACTATTTTCTAGAAATAATATGATTTTAAAATAAATAAATCAGTATTTTGTTTCTTTTTTTAACACGTTAAGTTCTGTATGATATTTTCAATTCAATTTAATATTAAAATGTAATAATTTAAATACAAATTCTTTAAGAATAACACACATACATATGTCTCTTGTTAGTTGTAAATAAATGTCTCACATTTATTTCAAACCGTACATAAATATTAAAAATAAAAACTGTTCTTTATGTAACCTGAAAATAACAAGTATTTGGGTCATGCAAATAAGATTTGATTTCTCTGTCTCTTTTTTTCACTGGGTTGAACACCATTGAAGAGGCTCAGTGGCCTAGTGGTAGTGCTTCACATTGCCACGCCACAGGTCCGGGGATCGAATCTCGGACTGGGCGAGGTTGACTCAGTGTTTCATCTCTTAAGTGGGTCGATAAAATGAGTACCAAGCATGCTTGGGAACTAAACGCTGTGGGTCCCGCGTGAGGCTGACCATCTTACCAGGACATATGGCTAGCACCCCAGACCCCTTGGTCACGTAAGCTGGAATGGGCACAGCAGGCCTTGGCCCTCTAACGGGCTGTTGCGCCGAAGAGTTTAGAATAACACCATTGAAATGGCCCTTTAGGACAGGTTAGGAATATTAGCATGGCAAAAGCAAAATAAGCATACATAGGGAATTAATAAAGTGCACAGATACATTTTTCTTACAAACGAAAACGATTAAAATTAACTCATTGACAACGATTGGTGAAATTTTTTGTGAAAATTGTGTGTTTCCTTGTGAAAATAAGCTTTATCTACTTATATTTATTAAATAAACAAAAGTTAAAACAAATGAAGACCGCAGTATTAAAAAAATATGTAGGAATGAACAAATTAATGAAAAACGTATTTTAAGTTTTAAGGGCTTACGTAACCCAAAAATTGGTCAAAATATCGATTTTTCAGTTTTTACTTCTTATTGCTTACAATATCTTTTTGAACATTTACTGAAAGTTTCATAATGATATCTTCTGTAGAAAAAAAGTTATTAAATATTTTCTGGAGTCATTCTTATGTAAGTTTGAATACGTATTTCGTCTGCTTCCAACCTTTTTTTCTCTGTTTCGCGTTTTTCAATTCTTATGTTTAATAAATCCCTAAGGCTTTTTTGCTAATTCAGTTAGAATTTTGGAAATTTTTAACCTGTGTTCTTATATATATGGTGCACAAAATGGCGCATGGAATAAGGTCTTCTATGTATAGTTGTTTTTTAAAAAAATGTTGAATTCAATAATTTGTAATTGTTTTGTGATTTTTTGTGATTTTCAGTATAAATGCATGTTACTGTTTAACTGTAGCTCACTTTTTAAAATCCATGCACAGTTCTTGAGCAAATAGTTCTAAAAACAAACTATAAAAGTTTGTGGAGTTGTTCTCAAAATTGAAAGGGGAGTAGCGTTTTAAAAAAGTTGAAAATTTTGACTTTTTTTTAAGATAAATGAAAAACTACTTGTAAATATTTGTTTTTATTGCTAGAAAATGTTTATTTAGAGCAAACATATTATATAAAACCACTTTAATTTACAAGTTTATGTTATTATTTCTAGAAATAATGTTTTGGGTACCGTATCCCCATAATACGAAAAATTAACGTTTTAACTCAGTAACGAGGATGTTAATTGTATTCAAAAATGGGTCTTTAAAGAGTAAAAAGTAACCTATCAAATCCCCCGTTATTTGATGATTTTTGGGGATAAATTTAAATTCCGAATGCAATTTGAGCTTCTATAGGTACATTTAAATTTGACAAATAAATACGATTTTATTGTTAAGTTTAATTTATTCTAGTACATTTTAACTTCTATGAATAATTTTTAATTGAATAAAATGAAGTGGAAGTGATTTTATAATTGTGCTAAAAACTAGTATTCCTTATAGCAACTTGAATCCCTGAAAGTAAATTGATTTATTATCTCAAATAAGAAGTTCTAAAAATAATCTAAAATAGCCTGCTGGTCTGTTACTTAAATACTCACTGAAATTCTTAAAGGAAAACAAGTATATTTGTAACAGTAAATACAAAACATAAAACAATTTCAAATTGCATTAATAAGCGCAGAAATGTAAAATAAAACAACC
Source organism: Oedothorax gibbosus (assembly GCA_019343175.1). Lineage (NCBI taxonomy): Eukaryota > Metazoa > Arthropoda > Arachnida > Araneae > Linyphiidae > Oedothorax > Oedothorax gibbosus. The sequence continues at coordinate 46,186,622 of CM033270.1, read as the reverse complement.
CAGCTTTTTATGCAAAAAAATGGAACGCCTTTCCCCTTTCTTACTAAAATAATGAATAAACAAATTATCACATTATGATACATTTGAAACTGATTTATATGGTAAAAGTAATTTTTCTTCAAATATTAATTTTAATATTATTTAATTAATTTTAATAATTTTAATATTAATGTAGACCCCCTCGACAGACAGATAGGCAGATATCCGTCCAGACATACAGACGAACACAAGGTACAAAAAATAGGTTTTTGATATCATGGTACCTTTCTGACAAAAAAAAATGAAATGAAATTTTAGGATCTGACGAATAGATCAGATTTGGAAGGGGGGGGGGGGGTTATGAACAGACGGACTCATCCAGAATGCATATATCTATATATCATTTTTTTAAAAATAATATTTCGAATAATAAAAACAAAGTAGGTTTTAAAAAAATGTTTACTTTGAAGTAAAGAGTAAAAGTATCCCTTACTTCTAACATAATAAAAAAAAACAATGAAGAAGTTAGTTAGAAAAATTACCCGGCATAGTCCCTTTTCAATGTCACAGAAACTTCTAAAATTCAAAGACTGCTTTTTTTAATGACTTACAAATTAAGTAACTGCCTTAATACTGAACCAGCTACAAATATTTCCCCATTCCACCCAACATTGTGTCATTTCATCGATTTTAATTTCGTAAATTAATTAACTTTCGCGCCATTTTATTCGTCTAATGACTGCTCTTGCGCAGTTCGAAGTAATTATGAAAATTACCGGTCTTTCATGGCTTATGCTTGTAATGGTGAATCGTAGTTCATAATTACCGTACCGTTAGAACTTGATATCGAAAGTGTTGCGCCATCTGTGGGTGAAAAGGTAAACTAATATATCTTTTAAATATATTATTTAAGTTTCATTTTTTATTAAGTAAAAAAATAATTAAGATGAAGCCTAATAACATATGCAGTTGTTGTCTCTAAAAAGAAAAATGCTTTTAATAATTTTTTAAAATTAGTTTTTGCATTAAAACCTTAACTTTTGCAACTAAAATTACAATATAGAAAACCAAGAGGATGTTTTAAAAATCACAATGTTATAAAAATCATAATTTGTAACTCTTAAAACATTCAAGGGTATAATTATGCCTTCAGTGTTACTTTCAACTTCAATCTTTAAAGTTTTTAATCAAATGAGTTTTTTTAATTAGTCTGCAATTACCTATGCTTGTAAAAATTTAACTTGTTTTATAACCTAACTTATCACGTTTTTGCACTAAAGATTTTAATTCCTCATAAAACACCCGTTAAAATGAAGAAAAAAATTTGTGCAATAAAAATACCAATTGACATTCGAGTTATTACGTTATTGAGAAAGAGTAAAAGTCACTCGTCACACCCAAATCCTTAAGTTTATTTAAGAATAATGTGATATATCAATAATCAATATTGATTCTAACACATAGTGTGTAAAGTTTTAAGTTTAAGGTTTTTATATTTCATATCACTCGAAATATTTTCATAATTAGAATACTGTAGCCTCATATGGGACCCTTATTATGACAACTACATAAAATTAATCGAACAAGTCCAAAATTGTTTTCTTCTCTTTCTATATTTTAAGATCTTTCATACTAGTTCTTTTGATCTATCCTCATTTGATCTGCGTAAAAATTTTTAATGTCTCGACCCTTAAATCTAGGCGTGAATTTTCCTGTCTTCTGTTTTTCCATAAAGTTCTAAACAATAGAATTGATTCCAACTACATAACTTAACTAGTACTGTACATATCTTTATTCCCAATAGATTTACTCGCAATCGCCGTATATTTTCTCATAGCTCTTCCCATTACAACTATATTCAAAATTTCTGTTTGTATAAGTTTTATAAAATGAACAATAACAGTTCTCACGATCTAAATATTTTTGCTATGTCTTTTAATGATTTTAAAGTTTAACTGTTTCCAACTTTTATCTGTGGAAACTGTTTGTCTGTTTTCAAACTCAATTATTTCGTGTTTGTTTTATTTCCTAATTGTTTTGTTCAATATTGTAATAAGGTTTTTATCTGTAATGTGCATTTAACATTGAATAACTAAATCAATTGCAAACTTAGACTTCTTTAATAACATAAGACAAGTTAAAATCAAACTTTTAAAAGTGAATATTTAAATATTGATCTTATTTTTGTGAACATTTTATCACTTTACTGAAAAGTGATTAATAACTTTAACACTTCATTGGAGAATTAAATTTTCTATACAGTGCACAATTACACGCGTTAATTTTTCCCTTTCTTTTCAAGTACTGAATCCATCATACATAAACATTGTTTTGAATTAAAAATCAACAACAACGATATTCAAATTGAGACTTTTACAACGTCAAACTAATAATACATTACAGTCCCTGGACAAATTATTAGACGCACTGTATTTTTTTAGTAATGATGAAAACATACCAAAGAATGCCATATCATTAAAAAAGATGTCGATATATGTATTAAGTATAGCAAATAGTATTTTCTATTCAATAGCTTAAGTTTAGGAACTCAAATGTCCTTCTAAAGGTATTTTGTTCATCATTGATTGATACATGAAATCTTGCAGTGCGTCTAATAATTTGTCCAGGGACTGTAAATTTAAAAACTTTTAAAACTAAGATATTGATTGTCTTGAAATTTAATTATCGAATTTTTGATACTGATATACTACGGAGCATCAAAAAAGTATATGCTTTGTCCATATAGTACTTACATCTTAAATAAAATTTATATAAAAATTAATGTGCAGTAAAGGGAAAATCCAGTTAAGCTACTATTTAAATAAATCCATAAAGTTCTGATGAAATTCATTGAGATTCTATTTTAACTAAAATAAAAACCTCAAATTTGTTAAAGAAAAAAAACATATAAATTAAACAACTATTGCTGTCGAAATTTCTATACAATCCACCAGAAACGGCCACTTTTCAAATTTCAATTTTTAAATGGTAGTTATTTATTAGTTATATAGAAAATAAAGTAAACATTCATAGTTTTTGCGAACAATGATTTAAAGGATATAATTTACTCAAAATAGTATACAAGTTCATTTTTAATCAAAGTGCACAAATTAAAGCGTCCAATCAAAATAATCAATTTCGTATATTTAAAAAAAATCTTAACTGTAATTATATTTAATATTTTCATGATAATAATTATATTTAAATCTTAAAGAAATATTTAAAAAAAAAATTTACATAATTTTTGCAAATTTTTGTAGGTTATTTCTGTATATATTTTGTAAATTGTTTTAATGAATAAGGTCTTTTTTGTTCTTATATATTTCTTGAGTCATCATTTCACTGTACTTAACAAATTTCTATTTCAAGTAGACACGCCTTAAGGGGGAATGGGCGCGCTGGACCGCGGGTCTTCAAAGCAAAGTGCTTCAGTGTTAATCCTATGGAGAAAAAAATATTTTCTCTGCGACATTTCTCCGGCTGTATTGAATATTTTTACAAGCGGATTTTTTATGTGATAAATGTAGCTGACTTACAGGTCCCGACCTTCCCCATTTTTGAAATTGGTTCGAATATTTTTTTTTTTTAATTTTCAATAAATAATTTTACACTAAATATTCGAAGCCATTTCAAAAAGTGGGAAGATAGAGACCTGTAAGTTATGTACATTTATTATTTAAAAAAAATCGTTTGTAAAAATATTCAATACAGCCGGAGAAATGTGGCAGAGAAAATAGTTTTTTCGCCATTGGATTAACAATGAGGCACTTGAGTTTGGAGACCCGTGGTCCAGCGCGCCCATCCCCCCTTAAATGCAGATGCAGGTACAATTTTTTCTCTACTTTAAGTTAGGCTATCTAAGGTCAGCTCCAGCCAGACACGACTGCATCATTAATGACAACAAAACCTCAAAAACGAAAATAAGATACTTTAAACCAGACATCCGGTGCTGCAGAGAGGATACGACATAACGTAGCAAACATTTCCAAATATCCGGACTTAGCCACTTCCTTTGTAAGTTGAACTTCAAACTCTCTGAAAAAGAAAAACTAAATGGAAGCATTGTGCACGTTTATCTAAGGAAACAGTAGGAGTCTACGATTAAGTCTATCATTGTAAAACTGTCTGGAGGATTTTGAAATTCTACCCATTTCTAAATTGCAATTTAAATTTAAAATGCTTATTAAGATTTTTTTTGTGTATTTTTGGGGCGATTTTTTTTTTAAAGTGACTTTTTCAAACTTGTTTAATTGTGACTTTTGCAAATCGTATGTTTCCTCGAGCGTAACCTTGTTTTATAACTGTTATGCGATTTATCGAATAATTATATTGAGATGTATTGTGCACGTGAGGCCCAGTGGCTTAGTGGTAGTGCTTCGCATTGCCACGCCGCAGGTCCGGGGATCGAATCCCGGATTGGGCGAGGTTGACCCATCCTTTCATCCCTTGAGGGGTCGATAAAACGGTTACCAAGCATGCTTGGGAACTAAACACTGGGGGTTCCGCGTGAGGCTGACCACCTTACCGGGACATATGCCTAGCACCACATAGCCCTAGGTCACGAAAGCTGAAATGGTCACGGCAGGCCTTGGCCCAGTAAAGGGCTGTTGCGCCGAGGAGTTTAGTTTAGTTTTAGTATTGTGCACGTATATAGATGTACACTCAACCCATAAACGAAAACTTTTTGAATACCATTAACGCACCTTTAATTCGGAATAAAAACGATAACTTTAAGTTTTTTTAATTCATTTTTCGTGAAACTTAATGTGTCCTACACAATTTTTCTGGATTATTGCCTTAACTTATCATACATTTTGTTTATTTTGATAAATTTAAGCAAAAAGTCATTTTCGTTTATCAAATTGTCTTGACAATTATAGAGCTTAGTGGAAGAAAGTTCTAAGTGACTTTTTTGGAGAAATTGAGATTTTTGTATGAATGAACTTATTACAAACTTCTTAAACGATAACAAGTTTCACCTTTTTCATAAACTTCAAGTTTAGAATATTTTTGACACTTTAAAAGTTGCGTTTTCAACAGATCTGAGTGCAGACGAAAAACTTTAAAGCTCGTTTTCCCGTTTTCACCTTCTTGTCACTTAGCACGTTCTTCCACTGAGCTTTTCAATTTTCATCAATGGGTTCAGATCATTCCTGAGAAATATACTTGCTATTATTTTTAGACAAAACTAGTTTTACTAATTTTAGTTTTAATAATAAGTTTAACAATTTACTAGTTTCATATTTAAAAATAGTAAATATTGATAATTTATGAGAACAATGATTAAGTTCTCAAATTTGTAATTTATATTTTTCATCAAAGTACAGAAGCTAAAGCGTCCAATCAAAATAATCTCTCTCGTATATTTTTAAAAACAGTTCTTAAATGTAATTAAATTTAATATTTTCAGGATAATAATAAGATTTAAATTAAGATTTACTTAAGATAAATTTTAAAAATTTATTTTGTGATTTTTTTTAACAAATTAAGTCTCTCTGTTCACTTTTGTGAGACATAATTTCACTGTACTAACAAATTGAATTCTTCCTTAAGAATACAAAAAAAGGTTTTTAATCAACAAGAAAAACACAAATAATAAAATCGTTTATACGAGGGCTGTTTTTTTTTAAACCTCCGATGGGCTGTAACAAAAAGACGGGTCAAGATACAAAAAAGATTTTTTTACTAAAAGTAAAGTACAATACTGCTTATTTCTCCATATAATCACCTTGACGATTAAAGCATTTGTCATATATGTGAACAAGCTTTGAAATACCCTCTTCATAAAATGTAGCCGCCAATGATTGGGATGGAGTTTTGACGGTTTCTTTGAGCTCCACGTCAACTTGGAAGCGCTACAATCCAAGCCACTATGCTTATCAATAATTCACTTATGGTAAACCTTCAAGTTTCCCTAAACACTTGGTCAACTCGCTGAACAATACTGATGTTCATGAAGAAGGGGGCCAAGGAAGCAAGTCTGTCGCTACAGACGGTATTGTTCAGCGAGTTGACCAAGGGATTAGGGAAACTCAAAGGTTCACCATAAGTGAATTATGGACTAGCAGTGGCTTGGAGGACAGAAAAAATTGACGTAAAGCTTCCAAATTTACTTTTTTAAACGAAACCGTCACAACTCCCTCCCAATCATTGGCGGCTACATTTTATGAAGAGGGTATTTCAAAGCTTGTTTACAGGTATAACAAATGCCTTAATCGACAAGATGATTATGTGGGGAAATAAGCAGTATTGTACATTACTTTAGGTAAAAAAATCTTTTTTGTATTTTGACCCGTCTTTTTGTTACAGCCCATCAGAGGTTGAAAAAAAACAGCCCTCGTATCTATAGTTTTACATTCTAAAAGGTTTTTTTCTCTTTTCAGTTTAGATTAGAGATATAAAATTGATTTGCTCCCAAAGTGACCTTTTAAAACGAATTTTGTGAATAAAATATGATACCTAAGACAGACATTTATACATAAACTCAATTTTTGCAAGTATTTTTTTTGCATTTTTAAATAACCAATCAACCTTTAATGGCTGAAATCCTTTACATCCAGACTAATGGCATCTCTCAATTTTAATCAGATTTTTCCAACGTAAAACACACATCGAAAATCAATCCACACGAGAAAAATAGTTATTAAATCGCTATCACAATTAAACATCGCTCAATCACCTTGCATAAAACAAATAAGAAAAAAAATCCAGGAATTCCAAAGAAGAAAAAAACAGGAATGCGATTGCGTCTTCGGAAAATTTTCAATAACGAAATTTCGAATCTCTCTCGATTTTCCCAGATAATTACCTGGAAAAAGTCCCCACCCCCTATTTTCCTTTTTTTGTCATCGATTTTCCTGAAATCCGCCCAATGACGAATCAGAGACCGAGGAATTCTTTGGAATTTTGCCAATGCATTCCGATTGCCATTGCTGAATCTTGGTTTTGGAATTCCGCTGAGGAATCAACTTGTGGCCTATGCTACAGAAGGCTTCATTTTTTAAAAATTATAATACTTTGTTTCCGTAGGTGGAGTGGCAATGGCTAAGGGGCTGCTAAATTTAAATTTCTTACACTTAATCAAATTGATTTAAGCGAACAAGACAAGTTTTTAGAATTTTTTTAACCGATTCTTATTGACGATCGAAAAATTAAATGTATAGTTATTTATAGCTTGTTCTTAACGATCATAACTAAGTTTCTCTTATAATACTTTTCCCTCTAGTAATAAACTTTCAAATAGAATATTTTTTTATGATAGAAAAGAAATAATAGAAAGTATCCAAGATAGTGAGTTTGTTAGATATTTAGGAGTTTTGGTGAGCAATGATTTCAAAATGAGTAAACAGTATGTTGAGGCAAGTAAGAAAGCCAATTGAATATTGAGATATAATAGAAAAAGTATCACTTCTAAATCTAAGGAGATTATTTTGCCATTGTTTATGGGATTGGTAAGGCCACACACTGAGAAAAAAATACTGTAAACATACAAAAAATGTTTTTGTAACGTTACAGAAATAACCAATTTTACAAAAAAAGTTTTTGTAATTCTGAACAGAAATCCTCATTTCTACAGTTACAGGAAATGTTCTAGTATTCGCAATTTTTTCCCCTTCCTCAGAAAAGATATAGAGTTGCTTGAAATAGTTCAGCATAGGGCTACAAAAATGATTAAGAGTCTATCTGGTATTGATTATGATAACAGATTAAGATCTTTTTAAACATGTATTCCCTGGAAAATAGGAGAGCTAGGGGTGATTTAATACAGTTATTCAAGTTCATAAAACAGGGAGACATGGAGGGCTTAGGTTTTACCTTAAATAGCCGGACCAGAGGACATGATCAGAAATTGAATAAATCGTGCTTTAGAAGGGAGGTAAGAAAACATTATTTTTACAATAGAGTTGTCAATGAGTGGAATGCTTTACCAGATTATGTTGGGCATTCGAAGAGAGTAGAAGATTTTAAGAAGAAACTTGATAGTCATTGGAAACTGGTAATGTATTAGAATTATTTTGGACCGACCTTGCTGGGCCTCTGGCCTGTTGTTGGTCGACAATATTTGTATTTGTATTTATAAATGAAGATTTGCACAAAATGAACATCAATGTTTATTACACAGCTGGATCCGTACAGTCCTTTAAAAAACCGAAGGCAAAAAAAAGTAATTGAACAGTAAATAAAGTCAAAGACGAAAAGAGAAAATGGCGTACTCTTGAAAAGGTAACTAAATTGCTTGTAACATAATGAGCATCTAGGACATTTAGCATCTAGCACATTCAGCATCTAGGACATTTATATCTTCAAATGAAACCATAAGCAAACTGCGTTTACCTGAGATTCCTTTGGTAAAAAAGCATAGAAGCTCTAAAATGAAAATAGTTAAATGTTTGCAGATATTGAAAAATGTTTCGGAAATTCAAAATTTTCAAATTTTCAAAATTTCAAAAAAAATTCTTAAAATTTTTTGAAAATTGAAACGGAACTGAAAAAAAGAGGAAATATAAACTGTTAATCTCTTTTCACAAACAGTTGTAGGTAAAAAAAAAGAAACGAAGGGTGTAGCTGCAAAACTCACAATCCCCAAAGTACATTATCTTAGATATAAGACCGATGCGTTCATTGACGACTTCGTCCAATTACAGTCCCTGGACAAATTATTAGACACACTGCAAGATTTCGGGTGTTTCTATCCTTCGTATAGCTAAACATATACGCAATTATTCAGTTGGATTTTTTCACCATGTGGTCGGCTGACTGAAAGGAAAGAAGTGATGCCACTTTCAACTTATAAAACTTTTCCAATGCTGAGAGAGGGCATTGGGTCATGTATCCCTATGGGTGACAGTGCGTCTAATAATTTGTCCAGGGACTGTAAATTGATAATCGTCGAAAGTCGCCAATAAACAGGATGTACTCTATATCTTAGAAAGTAATACTTTGGAGAATTAGAGTTGAAAACTACACTTTTCAAATGCTGAGAGAGGGCATTGGGTCATGTATCCCTATGGGTCACAGTGCGTCTAATAATTTGTCCAGGGACTGTAAATTGATAATCGTCGAAAGTCGCCAATAAACAGGATGTACTCTATATCTTAGAAAGTAATACTTTGGAGAATTAGAGTTCAAAACTTACACTTTTCAAATGCTAAGAGAGGGCATTGGGTCATGTATCCCTATGGGTCACAGTGGCGTCTAATAATTTGTCCAGGGACTGTAAATTGATAATCGTCGAAAGTCGCCAATAAACAGGATGTACTCTATATCTTAGAAAGTAATACTTTGGAGAGTTGAAAACTACACTTTTCAAATGCTGATCTATAATTATTCAAATTACTATGAAAGACATTAACTTTAAATTGATATTTAAATAATTTTACGGTCAAAATTTTACCTTTGTTCGATATAAAACTATTATGTCCGCCCAACCTCACAGATTAAAAATATAACAGATAGGTCTCTGATGTCACACTTGTTTTAAAAACAAAAACAAAGAAATGTTTCCGCCATGTTAATATCTACTCTGTCCATTTCTTTAATTCTTTCGAATTAAAAAAAAGTATGCTAAAAAAGAATGTTACAATGTTACATTTTAAATAGTTGCGTTGTATGCAAACAATGCTTTATATGAATACTTTTATATTCGTTTTGCAAGTTGGCATTCAAGCACATTATAAAATAGAAAACCTTTATATTTTATTCATATAGTTCTAAACTTAGTCCTATATAAAATTTAAAAAAAAATTGAAATAATTGTACAAATGTATTTTTAAATATAATGTACAATCTTTGTAAATATACTAAAATTGGACTCAAAGAAAAGTTAAGGGGTATAGCAAGCACAGAATTATCAATTGCATATTATAATTAAATATAAAAAAATAAGTAAACTTTTGGACCAACTTTGCTGAGCTCTGGGCTGTTGTTGATCAACATTTTTTTTTAATTTGTATTTTTGTATTTTCATTCATTTTGAACAAAATTTCACTATCATAGTACTTAAGTATACATTTGAATACTGGTAAAATTGTGTTTGGCATAAAAAAGTTAACAAAATCTTAACATTTAAAACAAAAACAATGAAGTTTTTTATGATTAATATAAAAAGGATTACATTGATTGTATCGAAAATTTTCTCATAGCATATGCACAATGAATAATTATTTTAAGAACTATATAGAGGGAATCATTTTAGTTAAGAGGGTCCAGTTTCTTGTAATTGGCTAAATTGCACTTTTTAGTTTTATTGTATGTAAATGTAATGTAACTAATACTTTACAATTCACAGCAAACCACTAAATAAAAGTCTTTTAACCAAAGAAGTTACGAGCAATTTAATTCAATAACTTGGTATTCCCGTAATTTTAAACTGAAACTTTAGAAGCTAATATCTCTTGACCAGATTTTCATATTGTGAGATATTTTAAAATGCTAAGGCTTTTTTTTAACTATGGCACTTTAAACTCCTTTCCTTATTTTTTTTAAATACAAAATAATATTTTTAATAAAAGTCTGCATCCCTTTTGTTCATTTTTGTCTTTGATTTTTTGTAAACAATGTTCAAAGTTAAAAATTCGTGTTTTTTTTTCGTGAAAATTTCGGTGATTTTTCGTTAATATTACTTTTCGAATAAGTAGGGTACGTTAACTAAAATTGGAATGCATAGTTCTATTGGGATATTAATAAAGAACATTTTATAAATTTCTGATTGCACGAAATGGAAAAAACGAAGAGGAGTAGGAATTTGAAAATAGTTAAAAATTGAATGAAAAATTTAAATTTTGCACAAAATTTCTTTGCTGTAAAGCTCTTTTAAGATGAAGCTTAAGTATAGAAAACAATTGGAAACAATAAGTGTAAAAATAAAGAAAAAGTTGTACAAGGTACCGGACCCCCATAATGCATAGATTTACTAGTCAAATTTGATAGTTTATTAGAATGTCTGCCGCAAATTTTATTAATAATTATATTTGTTTTAGTAATTTTATTTAAAAATAATAAAAAAAAATCTATGCATAAAATAGATTTCCTTTGGATTATAGGATTATAATATGTATTTGTTTTTTAAAGTTTTTTTTTAAAGTTTAATATATTGTTTTTAAAAGTTTATTACTGTTAAAAAATGGTTAATAAATCATTTATTTTAACAGAAATAAACTTTTGAAATATAAAATTTGAAAAAAAAATGTATTGAGGAATTCAGAATTTATCAATATTTATCAGTTTAAATTATTCACCTTTAAATGAAAAAAAAAAACATAAAAATTTCTTTATGCGCTACTAACGATCAATAAGCTTTTATATGACATACATTAACCCCTCACAAGCTAAACTACAGAAAGTTACAATTAAATTATGGGTATAACATTAAATTATAGCAAACGGAAAACAGAATAAGCAAAAAGAATGATTTCAATTATTATTCACTTAATTTAAGAAAATGTTGCGATTAATTAGACCTAGGATGTACGTTAGAAATTTTAACGTGCTGAAATAGTTAAAACTGAAAAAGTTAATGTTTTTTATGTATTTTTAATTTCAAAATTATGTAGAAAGATGAAAATGTTATTTTAAAGAGTACCAGTGCGGCTAACTTTGTCGAAAATCATAGTTTTTTTTACAAAAGAAGAAAAATTAAATTACAAAAACGATTTAAACGCTTAAAAATCATTATGCATTCTAAGTATTGTACGTTTAGGAATAAGTTCCAAGCATTTTTGCTAAATTTTATAAATTAAAAAACAATTGGTGTTAGTTTAAAAAATTAGGACAGGGTAAGGATCCGGGCGGGTAACTTTGGTCCAAGCATGAAATACATAAGAAACATACTTTTTAACATCCTTAAAGGCTGTGTTACCGAATTAAATAGTAATATTAAAATGTTAAAATAAATGTTAAAATGATATTAAAATAAACATAAAAACAACTAAGTTATAAGATACATAGTTATTTAAAATGGTATATAAATTAACATTACAGTGCATCGTTGAATGACATTACACTATGAATACCAGTATTAATTGTCGCTTAGAAGAAAAGTAAACTTTTAATAAGGGAAAATAACTTATTTTTGGAAGCAATATTTACTAACAAATATATTTATAAAAAGCAAAGGATTTTATTATAAAAGGAAAACAATGATATATATCCGTTATTAGGAATTTGAAAATGTTTACATTTCGACATTAGCGATTTTGAATGTTGTACGTTTCTTGCTTATCTTTATCTTTTTAATGTTTAAAATCGTTTAATTTTTTTGAAAAAATCATCTCAAAAATGGGTAATCATAAAAGTAAGACTTCTTAAAAAATAGTTAAGCAGAATACACTTTTACATACATTTTTTAAAGTGCAAAGTTCTATATAGAAATCCTTACATCTTGGACCAAACTTACCCGCATTCATCGGTAAAACTTTCCCAGTGACCAATAATTAAAGATAACATAAACAGTATTCAACTGAAATTAAAACAAATGGTGTAATATTCATCCCCATAAATAAAAGAATAGCATAGAATGTTTTATTTAGCTATTTTCAATATTTTTTAGGCGTTTCAAACAAAAGTTGGAAGAAATAGATTTTTGTCATTAAATGCTCGTAAGAATACAAACATCATTTGCAGTATTTCCAAAATTAGAATAAGAATTTTGTTTGCATGAAATGAAAGTCAATGTTTCCACCTTTCCAAAAATGTGAAACTATTTAAGATGGGATCCTTATATGAAGAGAAATTAAGAAACAAGTCTTTTTCCGAAGCGTGGAACAAAGTTACCCGGCCAAAGATACCCGCTTTGACGGTATCGAAAAATTAAATTCTAATATATAATTCTCCCATTGGCTTACAGATGGCGCCACAAACAAAGGAAAGATTGTTTTTTAGCAATGAGATAAAAGATATTCTACTAAAAAGTGTTTATATGATTTAAGATTTTGAACTAAACAGTTATTTGTTCATTTCCATTTCACTGTGGAGTTATAGTATTAAAAATTATTGTGTTTTAAAATAACTTCAATTCTGTAGTGTATAATTTAAACTATTTTAAACTTCTGATATACTTCAATCTTAATCATATTTTAAAAATCATATTTTAACTAAGATTACAAACCGAACAATTTTCCGCATTAAAATGAATTTTTAACGTTCCAAACTTTATGGGCTAACTGTTGATAGAAACGACCTCAGATACATTACGTTAGTTTTTTTAAAAATAAAAATGAATGTTCATAAGCCACCTTTTACCTTCTTCAAGCGAAGCTTTATTAATCAGTATACCATCTTTGGCTACCAGAAAACTACCTTTTATACACATTTGAGAAAAGCCAGTTTCTTAATGATTTATTTTTTTCACTTGTGTTGCTTAGTGACCATTTACAAAATAATTTTATTGTTTCAAGACCATAAAATGCAAATTTGTTCTACATATGAATTGAATATCATAAAAGAAAATTATTTTGGTTTTAATTTGACTATATTTTTCCATGTGAAGGGTGTTGTTTCAAAACATTCATTCTTCATAAATTAATTAAAATATAGGGTCCAGCCCCTTTATTTGGCGACCTTTAATGATGTTAAATTAAGAGAAATTGTCAGTCCCATAGAGCTAATGTAGTTTTCGAATCACAACTTCCGCAGAAGTATTGCTAAACCATGTTAGCCACTGCCTTCTCTATGATAACTGCCTGTCCGTTCTTAAAAAAAGCTGTATTTGCGTAGGGACAAGAATCGCCAGTAGGGAGCGCTGCTAGCGTATAGTAGCTGTTTGATTACATTCCTTTGATTACAACGCAATAGAATTTTCAACGTCCGATTTAAACTTATTTTTACGACTTTAAAACCAACTGAAATTGTTTATAATGGCATATTGTTGTATTCCGAAGTGTAATTCGAAGTTTGCGAAGGGTTGCAGCATTTCATTCCACGGAATTCCAGCGAACGAAGAGCTAAGAAGTAAGTGGCTGAAAGTCATTTCGAGGAAGAACTGGACACTGAACTTTACTTATAACTACTCTCGTATGTGCAGTAAACACTTCTTGGATTCTGATTTCAGTCACACTACGAAGTTTTAAACGACTTTTGAAAAATGCCGTACCAAGTGTTTTTCTGGAATATCCGAACTATTTACAGCCTCCATCTAAAAAGTTGCGATCAACAGCTGTGTTGGAAAAACGAAACTGTATTGAAAGTGAACAACTTCCGAAATTAAAGGCGCAATCAAACGAAGAAGAAGAACTGTGAGTTTTCATTGATAGAAGAAAAAACTAAAGATGCAGAAGCTCAAGTCGATTTTATAGCCAAGGAAAGAAACAAAAAACTAAATGCTTCTAAAGTTCAAACTAAAAAATATTTGAAAAAGCTGCAACACACACACAGTTGCAAGTCAAGTATGACCAAACTATAACTTTACTAAATGAGTATTTGGACAATCCTTTATTAACATCTTTCATCAAAGTATTGAATTCTAAACGAGATAATGAGCCTTCAGCTTCATTTGTAGTGGACTTGGTAAAAAAACTTTGGTAAGAAACATCCAACCTACTCGGAGACCACAATTCGCCAAAGTCTGATGTGGAGGGCTTCTTTCGACTAAAGGATATGAATATGCCCGAAGAAACATTTCCCTTAAAGCTTAAAATGTGTTTGTTTTAGCTTTTTAAATTCCATTATATGTTATTCTTATTTTATTTCAAAATAAGAACAACACAAATTACATTTCGCTGTGAAAAATGATTTTTGTCTATTTTCTTCTCTTTTTCAGAGACCTTTCATAATATTTGTACAAATAGGGAAAATAGGCATTACCAACTTTTTCAGTTTTCTAACTATTTTACTATACCTTTTTTATCTTATTTATGGAACTTCTCATATGATTTTTTTTTATTTTATTATTTCTTATAAATTGTACTTGTTGTTTTCTTAATAATTGTATATTTCTAATAAATCGTTAATTGTAAACTGTCTCTTTAACTTCAAACAACACCTTTGAAATATTTATCTTATCAAATAAAGCTTGAGAACTAGTTAAGGAAATACAGTTGCAACTCCAACACATTTAAAAATTTTTCTTTCTTTTAATTTTTAAAGAAATATATTAAAAATATTATTGCAAATTCAAGGTACTTCTTACAAAATTACTGGTGTTGAGCAGAATGATTAAATAAAATATTTTTATAATTTGTGCAAAATAACTATTACCATCCTTTTACAGATATAAAGAGATATATAACTAGAACTTTTATATTTGCACTTAAAACTCCTACAAGATATAAAATTATGATTTTTTGGGGGGGATCATAAGCATATAATTTTTAAGTGATTAATTTATTGCCTTAGTATGATTGAATAAAATATTTTTATTATCTTAAATCTATGCAAAATAACTATTACCATCCTTTTACAGATATAAAGATATATGTAACTAGAACTTTTATATTTTGCACTTAAAAACTCCTACAAAATATAAAATTATGATTTTTTTTTTATCATAAGCATATAATTTTTAAGTGATTAATCTATTGACACACTAATTTGAATAATTTAAACGCGAAAAGAAGATTTCCTCACAGTTGTACTATAGCGAGAGAGCGAGATTGATAATACGTTGCGAGCGCTCGTAGTGGCGGATTGGTGTACTATCGTCATCTTGTCGTAACAGGGGAAGAGCGAAAGTCGGACAGGCAGTGTCAATAGAGAAGGCAGTGGTTAGCCCTTTTCCCCCAGGTACGGGAATCAACATAACATCGAAATGAAACAAATTTGAAACGAAAATTGTATCTAGTTATTTGATTTACATATTTTTGAAGTTTTAAAATGCTAAAAAAATACAACAGATGGCGACACTATTTTGAAACTTTATCAATCAATAATTAAATAACCGGATGTTATTTTCTTTTCAAAAAAGTACACAGTAACTGAATCAAAGAAAAAAAAGCTTTTAATTTACGAAAAATAAAATATTTATTGATTATAAAGTACGGGTAAATAACAAGAGAATTAGGTCAATAGCATTCATAACTGTGTTTTACATACTTTATACCTAAATAAACTCAAATCAAACCAATTAAAAAGTTATAATGATATAACTTTACCTACAATTTAGATGAAAAGCTCTGGGAACCCCACTCTTTTTAATTGTGTTTGATGAAGCAAATCTTAGATCATTCAGAGAAAAAAATCTGTACATGAAATTAATTTCCTATTCCAATTAAATGAAGGCTGTAGTTACAAAACTCTAAAGTAAAACTCCCATTTTCTCAAGTCTAACTAATGTATAAAGTCCGTCCCGTTCATTGGCGACTTTTGACGAATGTTAATTCAATTTGACGATGTCGCCAATGAACGGACCGGACCCTATATCTTAGTCTTGCTTTGGAGAATGTGAGTTTTGCAACTATGCCCATTAAATTAGATGAATGGCTATGTTTTGTAAAAGTATTATTCATACTACATAATATTCATTAAAAAGTACATATTAAGCCACAATATCTCAACAATGCATATTTAATTTGAAATTTGGCCTGATTTCTTTTTTTAAGGGTGTCAAAATTTACGCCAATTGTGAATAATTACAATCTAAAAACCAGTTTTAGATAAGTGGTAGCATCCTTTTCATTTGCTTTCCCTTATACTTTGCCACACTTTTTAACCTGTAAGTTACAGTGAAAACTACGAGTGATTAAAATCGCACGGAAGATTAGTTCTTATTTAAAAGCCAAACTTGATTTTAATTCATATACCTTTATTACTAAAGATGTGTAATCCTTATTTTACTTTAAAATGCGTTGATAGCTACCAAAAATTTCTTAAGGGGGACCAGACCCCCAAAAATTTTCAAAAAATGACATTTCAATGTTTTTAGTGTTTCCTAAAATATGAAATCTTAGCTTTTCAACGATATCTTACATTAAAATTTTCGACAACTGGAAGTATTTTTTTACAAACATTGTTTAGGTAAAATCCAGTCATGTTTTATAGATAAGAAACCAATATTGTTTACTTTAAACGGTTATAACTTAAAACTTACTTTTTCAATGTTCCTGTACCTTTTTCTCAAAATCTACTGTAAGTATCAGCCTGAAATTTTTTATACGTATTTAAGAAGTTTTTTTCTAAAAACTACTGGAGGGATTTGACTATAAATATCTTACATGTTTTTCTTTTTAATATTATTGATGTTTTTTAGGTAAAAAATATGTAGTTTCACTTAAAAAATTATAATTTCAAAACTAAACAAAAAATTTGAAAATGCCTCCATTAAAGTATAGTTAACATCCATTTAACAACTGGTAAAAATTTCATTAAAAAGTATTTAATAGATTCTGAGAAAAAGGTACATAAAAAAGGTTATTTTAACATGGGCTTCAATGGAGGGCTCCGGTCCCCCTTAAGTAAAAATTACAGTTAAGTTTTACAACTTACATGCGGGGAAAATTTTTTACAATTGGAAATAAAATTTTGTGATTGTATAGGTTTTCAAATGTTCAAATGCAAACAAATGGATTAGAGATATTTGTAAAATTTAAAATGTTTACAATTTAGCCACATACCTTTAGCTATATGATGCTTTTAGGAATTAGTATTTAAGAAAACTCTTCTACATTTGTAAAACATTTTAATGCATTTTCTAATACTCATTTAGCATTGATTCTTTGACTCTGTTAGCTTTTGTTAGGAGCTTTTAAATCATTCATTTGCAAGAAAAAGCTAAATATTGGTTAAAAAGTGATAATTTTTTTATTAATTTATAACTCTATAAATAATATTTTTTACTGATTAAAACTGTTTTACCCTCAGATAAATATTTGTGTTTGATTTCATTACAAAGAGTTGTGTTTTTCCCAGTTATTACAAGTTGCGTTGAAACAATAAAAAAAATTGGTTGTGACCAAATAATAATGCATCGTTAACACAAAATTGTGTTGACAGCACAGCATACATGTATTCTTCTATGTAAATATGTACTACACTGTAAAAAAAACTGTTGTTTTTACAGTTAAATATCATATTTTTTACAGTTAAAAACTGTTCTTTAGAAAAACAGTTTATAACTGTTTTTATCTTCGTTAACATTACGTCACACTGACAACCACGTCAGCACATATACCCAATACTAGCGCTCGCTACCGAGTAATTACTTGTCGCAGAGGGTTCAGTATTGGGCTCGCACGCAACAGGTTCCTGGATCAAAACCGGGCCCTGTCCATACCTCTTCCAGGAACCTCTTACTCGCCCACCTCTATCCCATACTCGGTAGCGAGGGCTAGTATTGGGTATTTTATTTTAGCAGGGAGGAACTGTTAAATTAACGGTGAAAACTATTAAATTAACAGTTTCTCCCTGTTACAATTACAGTTTTCCTGTAAAAAAATTTACAGTTTTAAACTGTAAAAAAACAGCTATTAACTGGCGTCCCAGTTGACAGTTTTTAACTGTAAAAAAACAGTAATTAACTGGCGTCCCAGTTGACAGTTTTTAACTGTAAAAAAAACAGGGTTTTTTACAGAGTACTTATTTACTTATCCTCTTCGTGCCAAGTGGTACATAAGGCCCGACACCTAGTTTGCCAACTCCGCCGATCGGCTGCGGTAGCTCTTGCTTCTGACCATGACGTCCACCCCGCCTGATTCCTCTCCCCTTCCACCATCCTTCTCCATGTTAGTTTAGGTCTCCCTCTATTTCTTTTTCCCTCTGGTGCCCATTGCAATGCCACTGGTGGGATCTTTGTTTGCGGCATTCGCAGCACATGTCCGATCCACCTCCATCTTCCATCTTTACAGTGTACGGAACTTTATAATGAATGTTCTAATTTTGTCATACATATTTTAGGTAATAATTGAGTTTTCAATTTATTTGTCAATCTCGAATGGATATAATAATCGTCTCTTTCCGCGATCGTCAGTTGTGTTGAACTAACACAAGGTAGTTGGTGTTCGGTGTGTCATTAACACGATACTGGCATTGAAACAACATAATATTGTAATGTTGCCATTTTTACAAAATATCTGTGTGGCCACGTGTGCTCTTTGAAGCGAACTGTTTGAATTGAAGTGTTTTTACTGAGTGTCGATCTTTACACTCTTAAAGCAAAAGACTGAAATCCACTCCTATAGGGGAAGTGCATTTTCGGCACCGGAAAGGAGTGGAAATTAACTCAGACTGAGTTAAAACCGCTCGTTTTAAGAGTGTAGGACGTAGATAGTTTTCTTTTATTTCTTTTACCCACTCCGAAAAACGAGTGAAATCCACTCCTATTGGGGAAGTGCATTTTCGGCACGGAAAAGAGTGGACATTAACTCAGACTGAGTTAAAACCGCTCGTTTGTTTTAAGAGTGTACTTTAAAGGGTAACTTCTCTTTAAAAGACAAGAGCCTTGAGCAACAAAAATTTCCGCGCGTGGCAAAGTCAGATAGAAACATTAATCTAAAATCTTCTCGGATTACGAAAATCTGATTGAAACTCTCTATCAAAACCGTCGCTGTAAGAAACTTCCATTTCAAATACCGCGAAAAATAAAAGCAATAAACTTCGCTAACACCGATTCTTTATCGGAATTAATCGGAATCACGAAAGTGTCGAAAAAATACGAAATCCGATAACGTCTCTACTAAATCGAAGACAAAAAAGGTCGAAAGGAACCGAATGTATTACAATAAACTTTTACTTTCCACCCTCTAAATCTGATCTAACTTTTTTCTTTTATGCCCATGCATGCGGAACAGATGTTTAGGGTTAGGCACGTTTTTCGGACACTGAGCAATAATTGGACATTGGTGGTTTATTTTTTTGTATATAAAGAGGTTATACGGTTGTAAAAGAATACTCAATTGGTTGGTTGGTTGGTAGACATATATATTCAGGTTTGTGTGCTTGGTCAGAGACCCGCTTATAAACCTTCGTCAAGTAAGACAGACACAACACACACACATAAGTGGATCCATCTAATTTTTAGAGACAGAGGCCAACTAGAGGATCCCCAGAATTGGCTTGTCACCCCCAGAGGTATTGATTTGGTATGGAAACTTGGAGGACTTTGTGACCACGACGGATTTAACGTGCACCAGTCACCATTAGCGTACACGGGGGTCTTCGGAAGGCAGAGGGACTCGAACTCTCAACCTTAGGTATGCTAGTCCAAGACCTTACCGACCAGGCTATCCCGGCCCCATTCTCAATTTCACTTGTTTTTTGTTGTTGTCAGGTTTATGTACTACTTTCTGACCTTCTGAAAAAAACAAAAATGTGGAAATGGGAGTGTGTACCACTACACGACTTTCACTTATCACTAAATCAATACATTTATAAGTATGTAATTATATAACCAATAAAGTAATTTTTCAAATATAAAACCTAAAAAAATCATCAGGCAGCTACATTTGAGCATATACGTTTCTTGGGCCGATGGCCGATGGTTTGCATCGCAGACCATTACGCTAGCAGTCTGCGCGCGTAACGGGTGCGGTTCGATTCCGCCTTGCCCTGGGGTACTTCTTCTCTGTGACAGTAAATCTTTCTGTGTCTGCTATTTGACGAAGGCTTTACGGCCCTGATCAAGCACACAAGCGGAATATAATGACTACCCTACCCTCCTACGATTTCTTGAAACCTTATTATGACGTCCGACAGGTAATGGGAACTTGTGTACCAAATTTTGAAGTCTTTATATTTTTTCGTTTTTCAGCAATACCGTTGAAACCTAGTTAGGAGTTCTATGGCAGCTACCCTTTGCGCATGCGCGATTCTCCCGAAATTCTCATGATTACCTCAAACAGGGGGGCCGTGGATAGCCTAGTGGTTAAGGCCTCGTTCTCGGAATCATAAGGTCCCGCGATCGAGTCCCGATACCACAGAAGACCCACCGAGTATATGCGGAGTACGTGCTCGTTAAATCTGTGGGTCCGAAAGTCCTCTGTGGGCGGTCATGGCGCAGTTTCCCACGGGTACAGGTCCCTGGAGACTATTTCCCTCCCCTTCAGGGACATGTCTAAATTGTGGAGGTGGCGATAGATGGCAGCATATGTCACTTATGTGTGTGTGTCTGTCTTACTTGACGAAGGTTTATAAGCGGGTCTCTGACCAAGCACTCAAACCTGAATATATGTCTACCAACCAACCTCTAACAGGTACTAAGAACTCGTGACTCGTGCATCGAATTTGAAATCGTAGCTTTTTTAGTTCAAACTGCAGGGTGGTTTCAGGCAGACAGATGGACTTGTTCTCAAGAACCGTTTTTTTTTAGAATCAGCACCCTCCACAATGTATTGAAAACACAAAATCTACATTTTCTATTTTCGACCCCATCGTAATAATTTCATTACCTTATATTTTTCTTAGAGGTAATTGAAAGTAATAGTATTTTACTGCCTTTACCTATAGAAAATTGTGAATTAAAATAACAGTCAAATTTTATGGAAAATACATTATTTTTGAACACGTTTAGATAAAATTAATCAATTACACATTGAATGCAAGATTTCAGCAAATATTTTCAAAAATATGATTCCCTATGTTCTTAGAATTACCCACTTGTAATACGAATTGAAAAACATTATCTAGTCCAATTACTGAACAACAGACCTTAAAGACTAAAACTAGAAACAAATAATTGAATGTATTACATTAAAAATTTTATCTATATTTTTTTTATCCTAGCAATAAGTAATGTTTAAAAGAAGGGCATAGAAAGGGGGAGATATATTTCATTATTTATTCTACACCCACTTTACTTTTCTATTAAATATATATTAAAAAACGTTCGTTATTGTGAAGGCTTTAAGCGAAGCTTGAAAGACTAAAGCGCAGTAAACTAAATATCCTTTGTTGCGAAAGCGGAGTTAATAACGTAGCGAGGAAATGGAACGGTGTTCTTGAATTAAATGGAAATTAAAGAAGGATAAAAATCGTTTGCTGCAATTAATTGTTCTCGATGTTCGCCATCTTGGAAAATATAAATGCGTTTTGTTATTCCATTTAAATCTAGAAAATATGTTTTATTTATATTATTCGAATGAAATTCACATAAAAGGATTTGAAGAATTTTCTTTTAATGTGAACAAATTAAAAAGGGGCGAAGATTCTTAATGTCTTATTTGTGAATTTCTGTACATAAAACATTTTATTTAATCCATTAAAAAAGAATTTCTGTTTTCAAGAACATTCGCTTTCTTTCATTCTCTAAAGAATATTTTTCTCATTTTATTCCTTATCTTAAGTACGTTAATAAAGTAGTGTTAAGAATACATATTTTAATCATTTTTATTCTCAATACTATTCCTTCGTTTGAGTTTTCCACATATTTATTAAAGTAGGGGAGAGTAGGGCTAATGGGGGACAAAGGGCTTAAAGCGGGGAAAATATACTTTCTTACAAATATTTCTACACTTCAACATTGTAACAGTTAGGATTCACATTTTAACAACCAAAGATCAGCCATTAAAAGCATGTGTTGAAGTGGAGAGAAGAATTGTTGTTTTGGAGAATCAAAACTTGGTTAAAAGTGTATCTTTTTTTTCACTTTTGAAGTATTAAATAAAAATTTTCTATGAATTAAACTATAGTTTTAGGTGATGACATATCATAGATTAGTATATTATATGTCAAATACTGTGGTGAAATACACGTGCTTCTGTGTTGGCTCATTTATAAAAAACAACACTGTGGGGTCTAATGGGACAGAAACCGTGGGGTCAAATGGGACACGAATAAACCTAGCTTTGTATGATTCTCTGAAGAATCTATATAAATCTCTAAAATCTTATTCAGTCAAGTTGCCAAAAACTTTTTGAAACTTTAATTTTAAACTTTTTGAAATTTTTTCGTCGTATAATAAGTGAAAGTTCAAGTAGCTTGATTGGTGACATTTTTCCACCTGCAATTTCATTAATTACATCTGAACAGAGCTTATGGTGAAGATAAATAATTTGTTATTGGTAAAAGGTGCTAGAAAGCAAAATATTCTTTATCCTTTGGAAAATTGATCTCTGAAATGGAAAGCGATGAACTCCGGGAAATCTATTTGAAGATAAAGACGGTCTTTTAAATTCACGTACCCTTAAAAGAGGACAAGTTTGGGATAAATTTTAGAAGATTTAGTTACAAAACTATCCTTTTCAGTGATTCAAAAAAAATTATAGGAGCATGAGATAGGAAGCATTGAAATGAGCATTTGGGACAAAATATGGGGGATTTTGAGTTTTAACTTTGATATTTCACATTTCAATGGGAAATAATTGTTTTAAAAAAATTTCATAATGTTACATTACGTAAATGGTGTTAACTTAAAATTTTTATTTTCTGATTCCTTTTCCCTTTTTTGAAATTTTAATTAAGGCAACATTTAGCATGTCCCATTAGCCCTTCACCCTGTCCCATTAGCCCCCATATGTGGGGACAAGACACTTGGTCGAATTAGTGTTATAGTGTGACTTTTAATGGAATGCTTTTTGATTAAACTAAAGCAATTAGAGTTTTAGTGCTTATTAAAGAAACAGAAATGAAATTGTGAATTTTATTTTTTCCAAAGTAAACTTATACCATCATTAAAATAATTTCTTAATTTTATCATATTTTTCTTGTTTTAAAGGTGTTATTCCCATTGGTATTTTTTTTCAATGAAGAAATTTACATTGAAGAATTTCATACAACAAATCCCTACATATTTACATTCCAAATTATTATCTTAAAACTTTTATTCTTGATTACAGAAGATACATTGTAGATACAACTTTCTTTTAGTTTTTGGATGTAGAACTGAAACAAATAAGCGTGTAAATGTTTTTGAATTCTATGTAAGAACAAAGAAGCGTTCCAGTTGGCTTCACTTCCTCGAAACATTTCATTATTTTATCGTTTGTTCTATACTCTTTTGTACCAGTAAATTATACAGCTGGTAAATTTATGTTTAAAAGCTACTCATTATCGCTGAATATAGCTGATAGCTACTTCCGGAATTTAAACTGGACTCAAACATTAAACAGATGATACATGTGTTTAAATAACTACGATACAATTCCTTTCTCTGTAATGTTATTGTACATTGTGTACAAGTAAAATGCATAAATTCTGCATTTTATCTTCGTTATTTTTCTTTTACAATTTAGTTTTTTATTAGATTATTATTGGGTTATTATTTTAGTTTAATACAATAAATACTGCAAAAAGTAAATACTTAAAGAAGTTAATATAATTCTTTACCGACAGAAAAGTACCCAGTTAGAATTCAGGAAGAAATTTTACTTTTTTATTGATGCAAATTTAACAAAGATAGCATTTCTGTCACTCTTTACATTTTAATAATGAAGTTAAAAATGCTTTTACTTGTAAAGGTAAAAAAATTATAACTCTGAAAACCATTAATAGATTTCAATTGGCTTTTTTCAAGTGACGTATTTCTTTCCATATTTCATTCTTCACCTTCGATCGGTGTTCCGATTGGTACTCTGATCCCACGTGACATTGATAAACCAATCGAAGCTTGAGAAAATATTTATTTTCCTTCGGAATTTCTGTAGCCATTCAAGACCTGAAACATGCCAATTTTAATTTAAATTATTCCTTCTTAACAATTTAAAAACCATGTGTATTATTAAGAAGACTGCGATGAAAGCATGTGATACGCTTATAACGTTTAGAGGATTAAGTAATAAAATTAGAATGTTTTTTTTTTGAGAATAGCATATATATTATCCCTTACACTCTTAAAACAAACAAGCGGTTTACAACTCAGTCTGAGTTAATTTCCACTCCTTTCCGTGCCGAAAATGCACTTTCCCTATAGGAGTGGATTTCACTCTTTTTGCGGAATGGGTAAAAGAAATAAAAGTAAACCATCTACGTCCTATACTCGTAAAACGAGCGGTTTTAACTCAGTCTGAGTTAATTTCCACTCATTTCCGGTGCCGAAAATGCACTTTCCCTATAGGAGTGGATTTCACTCTTTTGCGGAGTGGGTAAAATAAATAAAAGTAACAATCTACGTCTACACTCTTAAACGAGCGGTTTAACTCAGTCTGAGTTATTTCCACTCTTTCCTTGCCGAAAATGCACCTTCCCTATAGGAGTGGATTTCACTCTTTTTGCGGAGTGGTAAAAGAAATAAAAGTAAACAATCTACGTCCTATACTCTTAAAACGAGCGGTTTTAACTCAGTCTGAGTTAATTTCCACTCCTTTCCGATGCCGAAAATGCACTTCCCCTATAGGAGTGGATTTAACTGTTTTGTACACGTTAACAACTTCCGGTCCGAAACCATTCCGCTACTGGCACAAAAAAACAGGCGTTTAGAATAAAATTTAATCCTAATAACTTATTCATCTTAAGCACAATACTTTATCCCAATTTCGCTTTCAATTCGATCCTATCACTATTCACTGGGACCATAGAGTTCGGCCACAAAGTATGCAGATACCATATCAAGATTTAGCTCCTTTTGTTAATGGAGGCTAAAGCGTGTAGCAAAACGTTGTAAAATAATTTTTGTTCATGATGTGGAATGGTTGGCGTTATTAAGGTGGAAGAAGTCGCCAAATAGAACACAAAAAATGTCTAAATTGTTATTTGAAGGGTCTAGTTGCACATATTCTCCAAAGTACAACTAAAATATAGGGTCCGTTCATTGACGACTTCGTCCAATTGAATTTACGATCGTCAAAGTCGTCAAACGGGCCGGATCCTATATCTTAGTTATACTTTAGAGAATGTGAGTTTTGAAACAAGATCCTCCATTTGTTGTACTATTCACTGCAAATATTTGGTGCATTGCAACTGCAAAAATTTGTGACAAACAAATTTCCTCCACTTTTTTGGAGTAACGTTACATAAATAGGAATTAACCTTACAAGCTTATATACCAAATTTTTACTGTGTATATCTACACTGTTAAAAATTAGGCACTTTGTTTCACCAAAAATATGGTTCCTAGTAGTTGCAACGGCTGTGTGGTGAAACGTTAAACCATATTTTTGGTATTCGGTTGAACCATTTCTCAGGTTTTTGTTTCCAAATCCAGAAAAATGGTTCAACCAAACACCGAAAAAAAGGTGAAACATTTCACCACACAGCCGTTGCAGCTACTAGGAACCAATATCATGGTGAAACCAAGCACACATTTTTTTTAGTGTTTTAACAGTGTATTTAACCGAATTTTTAACAGTGTAGTCTAACAGTCTAACCGAAAATTATGCAAATGTGGCCAAGCATTTCCCGTGAGTAAATTGATATATTTTGATGTAACATTCAAAAGTTTTTAATTTATTGTATTTGAGAAACAACTGGCAAAGTTTAATTATAAATTTCTGAACTGAATTTAGAAATTAAAGAACTTGTTTTGCACAAACACATTTAAAAAAGTAGATGCATTTATGTCTCTCCTTGTGATGTTAATAGAACATGACCATGCTTACATCTTACTATAATGAACATGAAAAGTAAAATCACAATCTACCTTGTTGGAAAGTGTTTCGAAACGTTTAAAAATTTCGAATTCGTCACTTTTCTTCCAGTTTTTTCTTACCAATGTCAGTTAACAAAATTGAATTTTTTGCCACTTGTACATGATGCAATTTGATGACATATTTTATAAAAAATAAATAAAACACTGAGAAAAATTCATCCAATTATCTTTTGATTTTAGAATGAATATGGGAACCATATTTATGATAAACAAAGTAGAATATGTAGAATATTTTATGTAATACCTTCAACTTTACCAATAACAGAAATGAGTCTTTTGCTTATGCCATGGACCTTAATTTTCACTTAAATCCAAAATGTGTTTAACTAAATGCACTTTGATTTCTTAATCTTCCTAATGCGGATGGATAATTGTTTTCTCCTCATAAATTTTAAATTTAGTTTAATATAAATTAAATATTTGTTAAGAAAATCAGAACTACACTCTTAAAACAAACGAGTGGTTTTAACTCAGTTTGAGTTAATTTCCACTCCTTTCCGTGCCGAAAATGCACTTCCCCTATAGAAGTGGATTTCACTCTTTTTTTTTAAGAGTGTAGGTTTAATTCTGAAGGGATGATCTCAATTTCTTCTCAAAATCATTTCCAATTAAAAAAAAGTTAAATATCATGAAAAATTCATTATTTATTTAATTTTTTTAAAAAAAATTATGTTTATTCCTAGGAGAGCTGGTGCATAAAATACGTAAAAGGACGGGTCTGAAGCTCAGAAGGTTAAACTAATGACAACGCCAAATTGCCAAAATGGCCGTAAACCGCCAAACCCCCAAACCCATCTCCGACACGGACCATCAGATTTACTGCGGCCAGATCCTTCATCATTTAAACTTAAGCAAACATCACGAAATACCCGAAGAACTGTAACAACACAGCCCAAATGTCCTCAATCTCTCTACATATCAAGCGGTATCTACGGGATGGGGGTGTCGTAAGAAATTGGAACAAAGTAGCCCGAGTAACCACACCCAGCCAACCTTCAAAACAATCGGTTGGTGCAATACAATAAATGAATTTTGTTGTCAGGTTTCCGGCCTGTTTTTAGGGGGGGGGGATATATTTTTTTCCTTCTTTCAAATTGCTCGATTCGATTGTCCAAAGATAATGTGAACGGTGTTTTGGCCGAGTGGTATATAAGTAGGGTGGGTTTGTGTTTGTGAGAAGTATATCGACTTTCGGTTTTCATTTGAAGAGAGTGAGTTATTATATTGCCACTACTTCTATCATGAACTATATGGTAAATAATATTTTATTTATATAATTGTGAGCAAACTTTATTCTGTGAAATGTATGTAATCGTCAACAATTTTTTTGTGGGAATTTTATTTAATAGTTAATTTTGTGAGAATTTAATTTAAAGCATTGAAAATAAAAATGAAATAATAATATGTAAAGAATTGTGAAAATAGATTTTATACAAGAGGCATTGAAAATCTTAAAACTTATTTACTTGTATAATTATAAGTACATGAAATTTCAAACTTTTCAACGTTATTCATTAACACTTTGAGTGCTAATCACGCGCCAGCGCGTGGCGTGGTTCCGATTCACCGATTAACAGCACATTCTGATGAAATTCATAGTATCATTTCGCCAACCGTTCTTATGATTTCAAGTTTGTTTGAAAACTTGATAAACATGATGGTCTAGTGGTTACACAAACTACACGATCTAGCTCTTTCATCTACCCTTTTGTATGATATTTAATTGACACCTAGTAGTCCCAGGTGTGACTGATGAATTTCCATACATAGATTTTAAAGCTTATGCAGTTTTTGTGTTATTGCGAAGTCTATCTTTCGCCCTATTGACTACAAATATAATACAGCCATAATTATGTAGGGATGTTAACACCTATATTTGAATTATGGTAACACCTACATATATTTGAATTATGTCAACACCGCAAGCAAATTTAAGGTTATGTAGTGATCAATTTGAGGATATAGGACGTAGAATATTAGATTTTACACTTTTGCAACCGATCCCATTGTGCTTGGAATAATACTTGATGATTTGAAAGAGTATATTCTATTTAAAATTACGAGGAAAATAAATCTTTCGTCTCAAGTGTAGGGCGACCAGACACCAGACATACTGCATTTCGCAGTGCGGTTTACTTTGTTATTCAACTATCTAGCTATAAAAAAATTGCAAATAGTCTCTGTTTTTTTTGTAGTTTTATAAAACACAAACAACCCCAGAAAATATGAATTATGAACATTTAATGATGATTTCATAGTCAAAATGTTAATCACTTAAACAAATCTGGTTATTGGCTTTCAATTCAATAATTAGTGACAGATGATGAGTTATCCGGTCGGAAAAGGCCAGGAACATTTCCTCGTATTTTTACGACTGTCGTGTAGATTTAGATAGCGACGTAATTCAACCTAACCTTGTAATTTTATGACCTCGAACTAAGATTTTTACTTTTTCGAAAATAAAGAAGAGTTAGTTCACTTCCCCTGTAAAGAACTGGTTTAAAGAACAGGATGTTCTTCTACTTCCCATCAGCCTCTATCGATGATAACTTTCCATCGCTATCGTCGCAGTCAACGTGTTAAAAAGGCGTCTAACAAAACCAAGTAATACCAAAAAAAAATTATTTAAACCTAATTTATATGCAATTCTTCAACTCGGTCATTTCCGTTTCTTTTGACAGCAAATGGGTAACTTGAATTGTCCGTCCGGTTCCGAGTGCCTGCTCTTCGGAAGAGGAAAACGAAACCTGTTCGGAACCAGAAATGTGTGGTCGTCCAAGCGCGATCAGCTTACATTTATCTTTTATAACCGAACCGGACGGAAATCGCGACGTCACGAAAAGCTTCTTTGGCCTTATAAGTTTAGTAAGCCATGAACTGATACAGTAGGTCTACGTTTAATGCGACCATTCTCCTTTCCTTTATTACTCATATCTAAACACCCATCAATATTTCCATAGGCCCTTCTTCTCGCATTCTGCGCATGCGTCGCAGCCTCCCTAGCCGTCCCCCACGGCAGCCTGGTCATCCACCACAAACCTGGTCATCATGGTTACGGTCACCATGGATACGGCGTCAGCTCCCGATACGACGTTAGACACCATGGATACGGTCACGCCGCTGGTTTGGGACACGCCTACAGCCACGGACTAGGACATGCTGGTCTAGGACATGGTTATGCTGCAGGACATGGTGTAGCTTATGGTCATGGACTTGGTCTGGCTCATGGTCATGGACTTGGTCTGGCTCATGGTCATGAATTAGGACACGGATATGGACATGGTTTGGGACACGGATATGGACACGGATTGGGCCATGGTTTGGGACATGGATATGGCTATGGACTGCATCATTAAGGAGTAGAGAAATGATAAAAGGTAATTTCGGGTTTTTTATAAATTTAAATTCAAGAATGATGGAGGAAGGGGGCTGGATCTTACATCTAAAATGTGAAGGAATGATTTAAAGTTATTTTTATACTTATTCTACTTAAATAATGCACTTTAATTAAAGATAGAGTTTATTTAGGTTTATGGATGCTCTTAGGGATGAACGAAAGTACCTTAATACTGGGCCTCGAGATTTGAGGTTTGAAGTCTAAGAATTATGGAAAAACTATTTTTAAAATTAAAATTAGTATTTTTTTACTTCGAAATTTGATTGACAAAAATAAAATAGGCATTATATCGGGAGAATCGGGTTCTTCTGAAATAAAATGTAAGGGTAACGTGGCTGTATTTGTGCAAGGCCTCGAATCTATGCGGTCATGTTTGCGGGGTTAAAAAACTAAATACCTCCCTTTCAATATTTTCTCCCTCCATCTCAATCGCTTTAATTCTGTGAAAACTAAAATAAGACATGCAAAACATTGTCAATAGTGTTTGCGACTTTTTTTTGGAGAACCAATATAATTGATTCGTAAAAAGAGTGAACAAGAAATGCCTTGTCTTACTCCTATTAATCTGAATTGACAGCTAAATTACCATCTAAAGGACAAAACTAATGATAACTGTATTTAAAAAAATTATTTTAAAAACGTGCACTAAAACAGTAAACGTTTATTGATCGGTATTAAAAATATGCAGCAACACCAAATCCGTGTTAAAATGTTTAGAAGGTCACGGTCCACTGATTTTCCAATTTGAATTCTCAAAACATATCAACACTGAAGCTATAAATTAAAAATGTTATTAATTATGAATTTAAAATAAAATTAATTTTTAAACACTTTCCTGGTAGTTTGAATTGTTGAACTAAGTATGACAAATGTTTTACATTTCCAATATAACAAAGAAATTTACAAAACAGATGCATTTATATTGTATTAAAAATATGGTTCTTTGCTTATAATTTGACTTCTAAACAAGTTTTTGTATGCACTATTTACATGTTATACTTCATTAAAGTAAATTTTCATTTCATTCAATTTATATAACTTAAAAAATTCTTTTATGTAATGTATAATTTTAAATATTTTTATTGCTACAAGAAAACTAATATATTTATATTGTCACGTTTTTTTTTACCTGCCCAGTTGAAATTCAATACTTTATCCTGCAATAATTAATTTTTTGGTTTTATTAACTTTACAGGATGATTCAAGATCAGCAAATCTCATTCAGAAACTGTCAGAGCTTGTTAACATTAAGTTTATGTGCACAGATTGTTAAATGTTTGGCGTTAGAATGTAATAAAATTGTTGAAATAAATTTTGTGTTTCATTAATGCATTAAACAAAGACTTGGTTGGTTGGTTGAATAGCTAACAAAGACTTAAAAGCTGCTAAACTGAATGCGAAATAAATCGACAAGTAAGTAGATACATTTTTTTAAATGTAATTTTATTCATTAACATAAAATTTAGCATAAAAAATTTAAAACAGATAAATAAATTATAAATTAAATGTATAAAAAAAATGTTTTTGAAGTATAAACAACAAACATGTTAAGTATAAAAGATCAGAGTAATAATAATTATTAAGTATAAAAAAAATACAAAAAAAAGGAGAAAGTAAGGGAAAACATAAAAATGGCCTCTTCAGAAAAAGTTTCAGAAAATTTTAGATATTTCCTCGCCAAACATAGACCCATACTTGAACAAAGGTTTTTTAAAAATCTCTTTTAAAAATTTTATAAACAATGTAACTAAAAATAATTTCAATTAAAAATACATAAATTTAAAGCATATCCTGAATTTTTTTTTGTAAAAAATCTAGAATAATTTAGAAAATACATATCACAGTATTAAATGATATAATACAACATTAATACCCAATGCCGAGATTTTCATGTTATAAAGATATCGGACTGACATCGGAAAGATAGCATTTGATATTGTGTGATATTACGGAAAAATTACAAATATTTCAAGATAACTTCAATAACTATTTATTTATATAAATTTCTGTCTTATTAAATGCAATAACATTTATGTCAGGAACTGATTTCAAGTTGTTTTTTTTATGTAAGGAAGTAAAATAGAAATATCAAATTGGCTTTTGCTGGTGGATAAACCTTACAAAAAAATCTCAAAATTAAACTAATAAATATAATGACATATGGCGAAGATTAAAACAATTTATTATGAATGGCAAATATATTTCACAGTAACCTTGATATTTGACTTCATATTTATGTAAGTCCACGCCTTTGTTGTGAAAAGCTTTATATATAACCAATTTTCCGAGGAAAACTATTATTTTATATTTATCCTATTATTTAACCATTAGTATTAGATATTTTATTTAATTTTTTGAATATTTTAAATTTGTATGGTGCAGCTACTTCATATCTGATTCAGGGAGTCGACAACATTTTATTACCCAGGCAGCACACCAATGTGGGATCCACGTGGTCCGACGTGGGCCCACGTGGTTCAGATGGGCACTGGTGGGCCCCATCAGCCCATCAGCAAACCATTTGAATCCCATGTACTCAACTTTAGCCAATTATGCGCTAATTACGAAAAAATATGAGTACAATGTTATTTATTTTTTAATAATTAGGTGACATTAATGTATTTGGATGCTAAAAATTTTATATTTTACTCTTTTTCTAGAAAAAATATAACCACGTGGATCTACATGGGACATTATGGGCAACCCATATAGATTTCTGTGGGCTATCCATAACAAGCCCACTACCTTGATTAAAGTAGTTTAGAACTCGGTTTTCATTCAGTCAAATGGACTGTTTATAACTCAAATAAAATAGGTTTCATTGTTAACTAAATTTATTGTACCATAAAAAAAATATGCATCCGTATATTATTCTAAATTAATTCCTCGAGCAAAATGAAATTATATTTGATAAAGAAAATCAATACCGTGAATTTCACGGTGTAATAATTGATGTTGTTCAGTACTAATGCATTTTTAGAAAAAAATTCGTACAATTTATAGCTATTTTAATAAAACAGAGCTTTATAGAACAACCCGAATGGGCCGATATGGGATAACCCAGGTAGGCCGATGTGGGAACACCCATCTAAATCTATACGGATTGTCCATCTGTCCTATAAAGTGAACTGCTGTCCAAATACAATATTTTTTTTATCCTCCAACTGTATATCATGCAAATTAGTAAAATATATATTAATTGTTTCGGTATATTATTAACTAATAAAGATATCGTTCAACTTGAAAGGCAAAATTGATTGCTCATGAAAAATTGTACTGGGCTGATGTGGAGAAGCCCAGATAGGCCAATGTGGAAGAAAACCATATGGGCCTATGTGGGATGGCCCATGTGGGCTGACGTGGTTTCACCGAAAAAAAGGGGGTCGTTTCTTTCTGGGCCCCATACGGAAGCCCACTAGGAAACCACGTGGGCCCATATGGGGGTGCTACCTGGGTAGAGTCATCATTGTTGAACTGTGAACTATAGTTTACCACCAGGACATACCTTCAGCTGAGGCTCCCGAAATTTTCCAAAACGTGATACCCTTTGAGGATGAAGATTTTAGACAATCCTTGTCTCTGGAACATGCTTTTGCATAACAAAATGTTTCTGATAAGACCGAAACAAGCAAAAACAACTCTAGTACCAGTCACCATTTCATCTAATATGTACCACCTAGATCACAAGGCCTACTAACTGTATTATGTTACGTGACATTAGTGAAATGATTTTGAGATTTTACCAAATATTCGATCGAAATCGGTGGTCAAAACCTGGAAATCGATCTCAACTATTGTAAGGTCACTTATTTCAGTAAGCATACCTTCCACTCTTAAAAATATAATGCTAGGTTTCACCAAAAAAAATGGTTCCTATGGTAGCAGCAACGCCTGTGTGGTGAAGATGTTTCATCATATTTTCGGTATTCGGTTGAACCCTTTTTCAGGATTTAGACACCAAAACCTGATAATCGGTTCAACCTAATACCGAAAATATTGTAATACATTTCACCACACTGCCATTGCAGCTATTAGGAACCAAATGTTTGATGAAAACAGATCTACATTTTTAACAGTGCATAATGAAAATTATTCATATTGCTTTATACCCTGTTTGGCCGATTTCAAATATCCCCCTTTACAGGCAAACATGTGGAGGAATACTGGTTCTCTTAGGAACTAGCATTGTATTTCCGTAATACGGATTTTACAGGAATCAATGGTAGGTTTTTCTATTGATTTCACTCTTCATGAGATGGTGACGGCTCTCCAGGGCACCACATTGGAAACTTTAGGAACCTCCGTACCGCAGCAAATCAGCCCCGTCTCGACGGTTGCGGTGGCTCGTCCAGCGACGGCGAAATCATCCTTATTGGTGGCAAAAGATGATAAGCCGGCCATTCTCTGGTAGGCATAGCCGGCTTCATCGGCCGCTTGGTGGTGGCGAACTTCCCGATCGACGGAAAATTTGGCATCTTGATCTTCTTCATGTCAATGTTGGGCAGGTAGTTGTTCCAGTCGTCGAACATATCCTTCTTCTTGTTGAAGAAGGAGTTGGTGGAAGAAGATGGATACTTCCATCTGTTATTGGTGACCTTCTTCTTTTTCGCCTGGTCTCTGGTGGGGTAGTTCCATCCGTAGTAGTTGCTCTTCTTGTTGTAGTTCTGCTGCTGAAGTTGGTTGGATGGTTGGTGGTTGTAGGGACGGTAGTACTGGTAGTTGTGCTCAACAGAGTTGAGGTCTGTTTCGTACGCCCGCCACGGACTGTGGCTCCCCCTGGTTTTGTAGGAGTGGCTGCCTGTCGTTGAGAGGGCCAGTCCGAGGAGCACTGCTAGTGCTATCTGCTGAAAGAAAATAAGAAAATACATCATTAATTAATTTGTTTAGATACTTAACTTGACATTTACATTTCTGTTGAAATATAGATTATTTTAAAAATATTTGACCATCTGAGGGTTACAGACGTATAAGGAGGTCACATGATTGTCAGGTTTTCCAGCAACACACGTAATTTATTAAAAATTTATAAAAATTGGAGGAGTCATTAATTCAGAATGCAATTTTACAAATACAATTTTAAAAAAGAAATATTTTCCCAAGCTAATTTTTTCAAAAATGCAATTGAAAAAAGGTTAAGAAATTATATTTTCATTTGAAAATGTAAATTTCTTCTGATTCTTAAATATATATATATGTATATTTAGCGCGAGTCGATGGTGGGTCTGTTTATATTGAGTCCCATAAGTAATATATAAAACAGACAATACCAGACATATTATATTTGTAATAATGCCAGAGAAATAAATAACCAGACAGCATATTATTACAATAATGAACAATTTCTACTTTAAATTCCAAGCTTACATCTCATATGAGATTTAATTTTAGCTTCCACACTACGTTTATAACGTAAAAAGTGGAAGGTATTAAAATCGTTCAGTCCGTCTGTCTGTCCGTCACCAACTTTCATAGCCCAAACTACAAATGCTACGGACAAGTGTGATACTTCAAAAAATTTAGCGCATCGAAATTAGAATACATTGAAATTTTCAGAAAAGAATTCGAGTTCGAAGTACTTCAATTATTTAAAAAAAAACCTGCAAAATTTAATGCTCATTTAAAAAGCATAGGAAGCCATTTTTATTAGAATTAAATCACCATTGCCATTCGCAATAACCGCTCGAGAAACTTTAATTCTTTTATACAATAAATTAAAATAAATTTATTTTTGCGACATCGATCAGTTTGAAATGACGTCAAATATATTTCACTATGAGATTCTTTGTACGTTGATATGAAATGTTTTCATTCTATTTAAAAGCGAGTAATATTAAATTTTTTTTTAAATATAAATTAATTTTTGCAAACGATAAGTAATAATTATTGATTTTTCGAAATAAAATAAATGAAACTAGCTAAATTTAGCATGTAAATGCTTACTATAGAATATCAATGGTGTCGCCTTTTTACCTGTTAAACACAACTGTTGTGTGGAAGCGGGTTAAGTGACAGATTCTGTTACAAACCTACTTGTTATTTACATCTCACGAAAGGTTGTATTTACGAGAGAGGAAAGACAAACAAAATATCCACATGAACTCATCTTAACAGGTAGACACTTGTTTGTCAAAATCATTTAAATACTCAATTATTCTACTTCCTTCAAAACATTTACATTTCAAACGTCTTTTTTCTCGTAATTGAATGTACTAAATAGTTAAATTGTACAATTATATTTAACGTGTAGTAAGAAATTTTTAAAAAAATTAATCGAACTACAGTTTAGAAACACAAAAGGGAATTTGTAAATATTTTACAATTCATTCGTTATTACTACTTCTGGAAAATTTGGTACATATAATAACTATTAATTTAAATAGGAATAATTAGCTCTCCTCTTCTTTCCTCTTGGATGTTTTTTTACTTGTTTTTCTTGCTAAATAGATTTAACAAACATACAATTATGTTTTTAATTTTTTTATATTCAACCATTCAATTAAGTTTTTAATAAATTATTTCACGTTCAAATAAGCAATCAAAACCGCTTCAAGTTATTTTTAAATATAAAA
This sequence comes from Oedothorax gibbosus, assembly GCA_019343175.1. Taxonomy (NCBI): domain Eukaryota; kingdom Metazoa; phylum Arthropoda; class Arachnida; order Araneae; family Linyphiidae; genus Oedothorax; species Oedothorax gibbosus. The sequence goes on along the minus strand of CM033270.1, from coordinate 46,150,234 downwards.
ATGTATGCATTACATTAGTAATAACATGATTGATTAAGTTAATTTTCATAGAGAGATACTTTTAAAAATTATTTTATAACAACTCAAATGTCAATAAAAATTAATAAATGAATTAGCATTTGTTAAATTTTATTTTTGTTTACTCGAAATCTAACTTTTTTACATTGGTATTTAAAGATTGTTAAATTTCCATAACATTTTAATTTAACTTGATACATTTTTTTCCGCAGTTTTACTACACACTACAAACAGGAAAAAAATTAATTAAATACTATTGCAAATTAATCTAATCTAGGAACTTGCGATTTACACTAGATTAGTGTATATTATACCGAAAGAATTTTAACTAAGCAAAGATATTCTCTTATTTTTGGTTTAAAATTACTACACACTTTTTGAAATCGAGACACTAAAAGAAATAATAATACTGTACATACTTAGAACTTACATTTACCTGTAGGTTATTATACGAAGAATTTTAATAGCAAGATATCTTTTTTTTGTTTAAAATCCTACATGAATGAGACATTGAATTAGGTCGTTACGTCTTGGGTTATTTATTAAATTGTGTTTTAACCCTTAACTTTAAATGTTTCTTTTGCTGCTTTGCTCGGTGTGAGAGATAACCATAACTATTACACACGGAAATATGACGCTTTCGTTATTAATAGGCTTCTTTACTTTTTCACATAAAGTATAATTTATAATTTATCTTAAAAATTTAATCACAAATAGTTGTTGTTGGATATATACCATATATCTTAGCTATGCTTCAGAAAATGCTAGTTTCACAACTACACACTTGAGGGCTGGGGAGCAAAGTCGGTAAGGCAGTCGCCTTGCATTCGAAAGAGCAGAGTTCGTCCCGGGCATTGCCAAAATAACTGCTGGCCTATAAACGGTCTGTGCAACCAAAAGTCCAACGAATAATACCCCGGGCAAAGGGAGTGCAGATTAAATATGATCCATTGTCCCAACGCGTACGATGTCGCTCCTAAACTTTGCGAGTGACTCAGGTGTCGGCTCATCACTTGACCGAGGTTTTTTTATGACGCCCTCAATAGTCCAATAGTCCTCGTCTAGCTCTGGCGTTAATTCGACTCAAAGGTATTGCCCCTTCATTTATTTTGTTAACTGTAAGTACTTAAGAAATTGCAACAAATGTAAAGTTTTATTTCATTGTATACCAGATATGAGTGAAAATGTAACATGTAACAATCAGAACTTAAAACCAAGTCTTGGGGGTGGGGGGGTAGGTACATATATATTCCGGCTTGTGTGCTTGATCAGAGACCCGCTTATGAAGCCTTCGTCAAATAAGACAGACACAGAAAGAATTTTTTACTGTCACAGAGAAAGGCATATACACCAAGTTCGAAGGCAAGAATCGAACCCGCACCTGTTACAGCGCTCACCCGCACCCAGACTGCTAGCGTAATGGTCCAAACCACTCAGCCATCCGGGCCCCAACCAAGTCTTATGTCTTCATCCATTGATGACATAGAAGATAAATTTGATGACACTTCTTTTGCAGAATTTCATGTTCACAATCAACATCCTGTTTACAATAATGCTTCATTCTTGTTACTACACACACATAATTTGTCATTATTTACAAACCTGTATTGACCCTTTTCAAAAAACTATTGTGATCCAACAATGCCCTTTTGGTCGATAAGTGTGATGAAACATGTTTGCTAACACAACATCCAAGGACGTCGTTACATTCAGCAGTGAAAGCAAGAACAAAATGGCAAGACATTCAAGGTGAAGGCTAGAAAATTAATTAATTTAACAGAGTTTAACTACCTTTTAGGGAAATGATCGTAAAAGTAACTTAATGCACTAATAGTGGCGATAAAAATACAGCAGCTTTCATTTTTGAACCAAAAAAAGTGCTTTATTATTATTTTATAGCTTAAGGTAGGAAAAATATGAACACGAGTTTTTCAAAAAATTCCGCTCAGAAAAACTTGCGTCGATTTCCAGTACAAAAAAATTGTTTGATTTAAAAAAAAATACAAATTGAAACATTTAAAATTTTTAAATACTTTAAAATAAAACTGTAGAAAATTAAGCTGCACGGAAAATAAATTATATAATTATACAAAAATAAAAGAAAAACGAACTGTTTAATTATAAAAAAACAGTAAAAAATAAACACCATAAGAGACGCAATAAGGTTAAATCTCTGTAATTACATTGATAAAAATCGGAGGAAAGCAATAACCAAGGTTAAGTGTTACGCCTCCAGGAAAAGTGTGTTCATTTTTTCTCTCTCATCCGAATAATAACAATAAAAAATTATTCATCTTCAGTCCTTGCAAAATGAAACGGGTGTCGTTTCTGAAATGCTGTTTATGCGTCAAAGATTATTTCAAAATTATGCGGAAAGTTCTTGAAGATAGTATTGATATTATAATTGGATATACATATCAATATTGATGAGCTTCAAGTGTGTAACTGCGGTGATATTTTTATTTACCCATTGCTTATTATTTTCAATTAATCTGTTGTTGAAAGTGTTTTTCCGAATTTGTGGAAAAGAGCCTTAGTGATCCCCATTTTTAAAAATTCTGGTTCCACATCTAACATTGAATGTTACAGACCAGTATCTCTACTATCCTCGTTCTCTAAGTTTTCGAGTATGTAGTCAGATCAATCGTTTGCAAGGTTGGGAGCTCATTGATCTAACAACATGTTTATGCCTAAACATCAAGTGTTTCTAATCGCTTGTTCATTCGAATATTTTGGGTGTTGATTCGTCAAGGGGTACAAATGGATGTTTTACACAGATTTCAAGCTTTGGCTGTAGGTGGCCTAGTGGTCAGCGTCTCGGCTCGAGATCGGAAGGTCCCGCGATCGAGTTCCCATCCCGGTACCACTGAAGACCTATCTCGAGAATGCGGAGACGTGCTGTTAAATCTGTTGGTCCGAAAGTCTGTGGTCGGTCACTTGCACAGTTTACCAGGTACAGGTCCTGGAGACTATTTCCTTCCCTTTCAGGACATGTCTAAATTGTGGATGGACGATGATGGCAACATCTGTTTGTATGTGTGTGTATGCGTGTCGTCCTTCTGACGAAGTTTTAGGGGTCTCTGTGACCAAGACACAAGCTGAAATATATTCTATCAACCAATCATCAAAAGGCTTTTGACTCAGTAGATTTTGGATTACTTATAAATAAACTTCTTCGACTTAATTTTTCCCCTAATGCTGCAAGGTAGGTTCTTAGTTATGTATCTGATCGCATCAACAATGTCGACTATGGGGAGGCTATTTCAGCTGATTATTCTTATTCTTCTGGTGTACCTCAAGGCTCGGTACTGGGTCCACTATTTTTCCTTTTGTTTATAAATGATCTTCCTGCTAACTTATAAAAAACTGATCAAGTTATTATTATTTTATTAGTCATGTTTGATGACTTAAAATTCTTCAGGACGTTGTTTAGGAAGGATTTCTCTGACTGCTTTATGTTACAAAATGTCTTAAATGAGCTACTGACTCGGTTGATAATAATAATCTTAAACTCAATGTTAACAAATGTGCTGTTATATCTTTTCATCGGAAAAAAAATGTGATTCGTCACCTATATATCTGTGATTCTGTTGTTCTTGATAGATAACAGTCCATTAAGGATCTTGGCATTTATTTTTAATTTAATTTAAATTTTGATGATCATATAGATAATATTACTACTCGTGCTTTTCGTTCAATGGGTGCTGTAATGAGAATTTCCAGGGATTTTTTATGCAGTGAGACACTTATTACTCTTTTTAATGCTTATGTCAGATCTATTCTTGAATATTGGTTCTGTTATTTGGAATCCCCATTCTGATTTTCAAATTGCTATTTTAGAGCGACCTCAAATGAAGTTTATTCGTTACTTGTACGGGTAGCTGACTCATGATTCTTCACGCACTATAACTATTACGCATATACTTAATTTGTTTAACATTAAATCTCTTGATTAAATCTCTTGCGATTAGAAGACAGTATCATTTGTTGTTGTTTTCTTTAATTTATGTAATAATAAAATTGATTGCCCTCATTTATTGGAACAGGTTAATTTATTGGTTCTTTTTTCACCGCGTAATCGTCGTTTATTTTTAACAAGTTTGGATTCTACCGCTTATGCATTTTATTCTCCTTTTAATTGATTTTATCGTTTGTATAATTCTTTTATTAATGATATAGATGTTTTTTATATGTCACCAACTGTTTTTAAATAAACTGTTTTGTCTCTTTTTTAACCAAATATTTTTAAATCTACTGTTTTTGTGTCTGTTTTAACCAAATATTTTTAATTCTACTGTTTTGTGCCTGTTTTAACTAATTTTTGTATGTGTCTCCTATAATTGGGAGTTTTTTCCTGTAGTTGGGCACAATAAATAAATAAAATAAAGATAAAAATTGATATCCTTTAACTAATTACAGAGTTTCCTATTAAGTTGAAAATTAAGAGTGAATACCACATCTTTTCCTCAAATTATATTTCTCCCAAAAAAGAATACTTTATATTTTTCAGCCGCTATGTAAAAGCGCTTTAACGAAATTGCAGTGCTTTTAAAGTAATTAAGTTTACAAGCAAAATTAATTAATGAATTTTTAAATTAAAAAATATATAAAGTATTTCTCTAAACTAATTAATCTGGATGTTTATAAAAAAAATTGGCATCGTCACTAATATAGTTTTATTTAAAAGAACTCAATAAAATGTCTAAAGCGTAAAAAAAAGTCCGAATTTCTTCTCAAATTAGTCTAACTTTTTTATACTATCAAACAGAATAAATGCATTTACTTCTAATTTGTATAAAGAGCTAAAAATAATTGTTACAATTCCTCAATTTTTTGCATAGAGTAACTGAATTATAATGTAAAAAGTAATTGATAAGCAATGTAGTTACCAGTTTTCACGTTCTAAAGGAATTATGGTATCTTTGTTGGAAAAAGAAATTATTAAAAACATAAACATGAAAGCAACGATTCGACAAAATTTGTACTTAAAAAAATTTAATTATTCCCCATATTGATTTCATTTTTATATTTATACTAAAAATATTTCGTCTCTCGTTTTAAGTATAAGTCCTAAAAAAACTTTTTTAATGTAATTTTAAAAGAATCTCACTTTTTATCATCGTAAAAATAAGACCTTTCTGCAACTGCATCACAAAACTTATCCTCTTTGATCCAGAGGTATACACATCATGTGGACCTTTGTGGAATTCCCGTCACAACTTCATTTAAAATAAATTCCTAATTCTTACTTTAGTATTATAAAATAAAATATTCAAGCTTCCCTAAAATACCCTATACCAAGCCAGCTGATTTATTAGTTGTATTAAAAAAATGACGTCAAGTTTTCCAGCGGTTAATTTTAAAGACTTTTTATAACAACGTGCAAAAAAGTTCACTTTTTTAATATCATATTCATTCATAAATCGTTGCGAAAATGACACTTTACGTGCTTACGTCACAGACAGTTGAAAGTAGTACTTTCGGCACTAGTGCGGTAAAGTAAGTAAGAGTATCTGATTGGTAGAAAAACAAAATGATGTCATGAATATCTCCATGGAAACTAAATGATGTCACGAAACTCACTTCTATTGGTTCATTGCTTTTGCAATTTCTAATATCTCCATGGAAACTACAAGTACTACAAAAATTATTAAAGGAAATTAAATACGATAAAAGTAAGTAAATATCGCCATGGAAACTAAATGATGTCATGAAAATCACTCATTGGTAGAAATATTTTTTTTGCACGTTATTATAAAAAATATTGTAAGCAAGCACGTGCCAAATAATACTTTATTAAGCACTTATCATTATTTCACTCGACCCGTTTATATTCGGCAGTAGTATTATTTTCGGCACTAGTTGCTTAAATAACTATTTTGGATTAAAAGATTTTTACCGAGCGTAACCTCCAATTCCACCAAATTGACGTAACCTTAGCAACTCAGTTAAGCGACAATTTTTTTTTCAAAATTGAAATTACTTTCGCGGCATATGTAGTACTTTTAAATGCCTAATTGCTTAAAAAATAATTATGATTATAGCAAGTAGGTTTGTTACAGGATCTGTCACTTAAACCGCTTCCACACAACATTTGTGCTCAACATGAAACAAACTATTTATACACCTCAGAAAGAAATTCGCCAAACAGGACCTTCAGCTAGTTGTAATTCAAACTTTTAAACGCCAAAATTAACTATTTTCATGAATCTTCTTTCTCAGATTTAATAATTAGATTTTATCGTTTGCTAAATTTGTTTGAAGTTCGAAGAATAATGATGTAATCTTTTTAAATAAATAACAGATGGACTGAACGATTATAAAACTTTCCACTTTTTACTTTATAAACGTAGTGTGGAAGCTAATAATGTTTATATAAACAATATATAAGTAGGTTATTTTTTCGGGAGGGAAATGCTTATGTAACAAAACCCCAAACTTCGACATCAAAACATGCAACTCTAAAACACATACCATCTTCAAAACATTCATCACAGGTTAATACCAACTACAAAACAACACATTTAAAAGCAAAAATTTACTACTCACACTCATCCCAGTCGTAATCCCAATCATCTTGACCACACAATTGGCGAAAAAAACTGTCAAAGAGCTTCTAATCCCGACAGAGCCTCTAACCTTAATATCTGCGTTTTTAATCACGCTTTGAAGAAAGAGTCAGCCAAGGTAAGAAAGAAGCGCTCCCATCGGAGTCCAGAAGAGGAACCCGTTTTTTCTCATTGAAATCGGCTAATTGCCGGTAGACGTAGTCAGAAGATGATGGGGATTTTCTTCCCCGATTGAGGATGAGAAAGATGGAATTAGTTGGTGTGTGTGGTATTAGTTTTTTTTTTACAAGAAGTTATTTTGTGTTAATTTTTTCTGGGTTTTTTACGTTGAGAGGGCTGCGTTTTGGAGAATCAAGCCTTTTGCAGACTCGACATGTTCTCAAGAACTGAAAGCATTTATTTTTTTTCTTGGAGACTCCCACGTAATACCTCACTGCCAGCTTGCTGACTTTTTTTGTCAATTTTGTTCCCGTTTTTTTTTTTTTAAGAAATGTGTTTTTCTTTAGAGATAAAAAAAAGCTAGTCTACCAAATGCACCCCGTTTGCGGAAAAAATTTACTATTCAAAAGAAAAAAAGACGAACCAAATTGTCGAGTTTATTATCTCCTTAATTTTTTTCAAACATTCGAATAAGAACTTTTTGATGCAATTTTAAAATTTAATTTTGAGGCAAAATTACAATTTAAACTCAATTATTTCACTTAAAATTCTATATTACCGTATATAGATCTTCTAAGTCAGTGTTTCCATTCAATTCAAATTCAATATAAAAAATTTAATTTATAGCCAAATTATAATTTAAACCCAGTTATTTAACTTAAAATTCAATATTATTGTATATTTTGATTTGACTAAATGTTTCCAGTTAATTTAAGAGTTTTCAAATTCGTCTCAACTGCTGTATTTAGCCTACAATTTGTGTTTTCCAATTTCTTATTTATATTCTAGTTTAAACAAGTACTAATAGTTAAGACTTTCTGCCAGTCTGATTCCGTCACTACAATCAAACCTTTGGGATTAAAGCATTTCTATACACATTATACGCAAGGCACAATAATATTAAAGTGGGTGATAACAGTAATTTATATATTCAACTAACCAAATTTCAGAACTTTTCAAAGATAAAATGACTATTTCGTTAACAGTGGTGTCGAATAAAATATGCAAATTCTAAGACCATAACCATTTTTCTTACGATCAAATACTACCAGGCAATTTTCCGGTAACAAAAACTTTCATTTCCACCAAAACATTTTATTTGAAATTGCATAACACAAAAAAGCCTTTTATTATAATTTACGTATTTTATCAACAATTTTTTAATGTGTAATTTAGTGTTACAACATGATTTTATGAAAATTACTGAATGGGGCTACAAGGTGGGGCATGTCGTACATTTATGATACATGTATCTCATGTGGGCCCCCCGGTGGCCGAGAGGTGTAAGCGACGAGCCTCTCATCAAGAAGGTTCTTGGTTCTATCCTTGTCCTAGCCATACTATACACGTATTCGTGCTGGTGGAAAAAAAATCCTCTTAAAATCACCGTTGTGCTCGAGTACACTGCGATATACGTGCTCGTTAAATCTGTGGAGTCGAATGTCCCGACGGCGTTAGCGTACACTCTTAAAACAAACGAGCTGTTTTAACTCAGTCTGAGTTAATTTCCACTCCTTTCCGTGCCGAAAATGCACTTCTCCTATAGGAGTGAATTTCACTCTTTTTCGGAGTGGGTAAAAGAAATAAAAGAAAATAATCTGCGTCCTACACTCTTAAAACGAGCGGTTTTAACTCAGTCTGAGTTAATTTCCACTCCTTTCCGGTGTCGAAAATGCACTTCTCCTATAGGAGTGAATTTCACTCTTTTGTTTTAAGAGTGTACGATGTCGCTCGAAGTTCCATTGGTGCCCGCTCAGGTGTCGACCTCGTCACTTGACCAGGGTTCTAAAATAAGAGGAGCAATTGGCTGTGTTAAAGCTGCTAAAGGAGTCTAGAAATAGGCAACCGGAAACGATTACATTATCTCATGTATTTTTACAATCGAGTTGTCAATTAGGGGAATGCTTTACCAGATTATGTTGTTTATTCGAAGAGAGTGGAGGAATTCAAGAAAAATCTCGATAGTTATTGGAAACTAGTAAAAAATTAGAAATATTTTGAACCAACCTTGCTGGGCCTCTGGCCTGTTGTTGAGCGAAAAATTTTTGTATTTGTATTTTGAAAAAAAGGTTTATACAAGTTTTGGGGCTGTGTCATATTAAGTTTCAGCAGCAACAAGAATCATACAGTTTTAATTAGAACCGTTTTTTATGTTAAACGGTGAAATTGTGTTGGATTTTACAATTTTTCTGAATTTCCACAATTCATAAATTTGTTTTGAATAATACTTCTACCTTTCAGTATTGGCTCTTCACACCAAACCAAAAAAAAAAAAAAATTGCATGTTTTAAAAAATATTTGTTTTCTTATAATATGCTAAATATTATGTTTATGCACAAAGTATTTTTCCCTATCAAACCCAACCAAAAAGATCACCAGTTTTTCACAAATGAACGCTAACATAAAACAGCTGTTCTCTAAAATATGCGAACCACTTCTCAAACGCGTGGTCAAAGAACAAACAGAAATAACAAACACCAACAAACGCAGCTGAGGACTCATCTGGTTTGAGAAGAAACGTGTAGGTAAAATAAGATTGGCGAGATGCTTGGCGAGAAAAAGAGGTGAAGCCTTGTCAAAGTCGTCAAGTCGATTTTATTGCATGTTAACAAAGCGATACCGCTTATCTTCAAAATCGTCTATTAAATTTAGAAAAATTACTATTTGAAGGCAGATATGTATAAAATAAATTTACAAAGTTCTAATTTTTTCCATCGAACAAAAAATGTCACCTATTCTCAGTTAAAAATTGGACCCTATAGGTTACGACCAAAAGAGTGGTTAATAGTAACTGCAACGGCAGTGTGGTGAAATATTTCACAATATTTTCGGTATTAATGGTTTAACAACTTTTTAGTTTTTGGTTTCCAAAACCTGAAAAGTGGTTCAACCGAATACCGAAAATATAGAAAAACATTTCGCCACACAGCCGTTCCAGCTACCATTTTTTAGATTTAGATTTCTAAATTCTGAAAAAGGGTTCATTCGAATACCAAAAGTATGTTCAAACAGTTCGCCATACAGCCGTTTTAGCTACCATTTTTTAGATTTTGGTTTCTAAATTCTGAAAAAGGGTTCATTCGAATACCAAAAATATGTTCAAACAGTTCGCCACACAGCCGTTGCAGCCAGTAGGAACATTTTTTTGGTGAAACCTAGCAACAAATTTTTAACAGTGTTCTTTTTTCACGTATTGCCAAATAATTTGTAAGTGTTTATTTGGGTGCATAAAGAAGCCATGATGGCTTCACGTGGCATACCTGTTTCTTCATAGTGTTTGAACCAGCAACACTTTCATCTTATTACACCTCGATGGGAAGAAAGCGAAATCCAGTTCTAAGAATGTGTCTCAAGAACACAGCTTCGAGGCTGGTCATGATGATGATGAAACTGAGAAGAATCTTCCAGTCCAAAAAGTTTTTTTTTTTAATTATTATAAAAAAGTAATCGGAGAGAGAAAGTGTTGTTTGCATTTATACATTTTTTATGTTCTCCTTGGGAAAAAATAATAAAAGAGATTTTGAGATGGGTTTCGTTGGAACAAAAACAATGGTTTAGTCGTGAGAAGCGGGATTTTGCAGGGTGTGGTCGGTGGTTTCAGGTGAGATGAAAGTGACAGTTTGTATCATATAATAGGCTACCATTAATAGTAATTGTATACTATTATAATGAAAAGAAGTTATTGAAATATTCTGACTCGTTTAGCGTAACAGCTTTGATTGAACTAGGTCTTTCTAGCTTTTTTTGCTTTAAGAGATCTAATCAATTTAAACTACAACAATTAAAGAATTTTTAATATACTACTGTAATACTGGAAAAATAATTAAAACTACAGCTACGCTGATACAGTTTAAGGAAAGCTTCACTAAATTATCGGAGAATAAAACTAAATTTATTGACTATTTTACATTAATGTTTATCAAAAAAAACATGAACTGACTCAACAAGAAGTTTGCCTTAAACCAGATATTCATTAGTTGCAAAATAAATTAAAATACATGTTTTTTTTCTGGTTCGGGTAATAAAGAGCCATTTAATAAACCAGATATTTATTAGTTGCAAAATAAATAAAAAGAAATATTTTTTTTCTGGTTCGGGTAATAAAGAGCCATTTAATCATTGAAGTTTAAAAAGTTATGTGCACATTTTAGGGTTGGGGTATATGAGAGGTTATTTGAGGGTTAGGATACACATATTATCCTATGTATTTCATAGCTTTAATAGGTCTTCCATAGGACCAAGGGATACTACACTGTTTTAAAAAAAAGTATATTTAAATCAATAGTTCCTACACTGTTAAAAATCGTGCGCTTGGTTTCACCGTGGTAATAGTTATTAGTAGCTGCAACGGCTGTGTGGTGAAATGTTCACCATATTTTCGGTATTCGGTTGAACCGTTTTTCAGGTTTTAGAAACAAAAACCTGATAAATGGTTCAACCTAATACCAAAAATTTAGTAAAACATTTCATCACACAGCCGTTGCAGTTATTAGGAACCATATTTTCGGTGAAACCAAGCGAATTTTTAACAGTGTAGTAGTTGCCACGGTTGTGTGCTGAAATGTTTCACCACGTTTTCGGTACTCGGTTGAACCATTTTTCAGGTTTTGGAGAGAAAAAACCCAAATCCCTGAAATATGGATATAAACCAAATATTGGAAATATGGTGACACTTTTTACCACACATCCGCGGCGTTACTAGGAACCATATTTTTAACAATGTAGTTTCCGTTAATATTTCTATAATTCGAAATATAATAATTTAAAACCTTGAAAACTTTTTATAACATTACGTCTGCTGATTTGTTAACACATGATTTTCCTAATACCTGTGAGCACTGAAATCCCTTTTGCTTTAATTATTTTTACAATTCATAATAAAATTACACGCTCTGCTGATCGAAAATTCATCGAGTATTAATAGTGAAATCATCAATATGATACAAGAAACATGATGTGAACTGATGAAGGCGTTTGAAGATTACTAAGTTGCAATTGCTTCGTTACCTTTTTGTACTTGCTAAACGCAATCATTTGATTAGTGTGAACTAGATTATTTTTAGCTGTTTAAAGGTACTTAATTTCTTCAAACTCTATTAATTCTAAATTTTCAATGCCGGAGAAATCACCCGTGCATTAATTGACGAATTTGGATTTCACGCTGTCTTAGCCGGTGTTAAAAAGGTCAGTGACTGCACGTTTTTGATTAAAATGTTGTTTATATAAAATCGTGTGTATATTAAAGATATGCTATTATCGAACCTTGAAACATGGGGTTTGCAACTTATAAAATGAATGGCCAATGAAATCTGACGTTTAAAGTTTAACGATTAATAAATTGGCTTGCTGGACGCCTAGATTTGACACAAATATTTTTATACTTAAAATCACTCAATTGATGGGATAAAAAATGTGTTATAAATAGGGGTATAAACATTAAAATAGAAAACTATGTTTTAAAAGCGGAAACTAAAATTTTAAAATGTAAAAGGAGTAGAAGAAATCGTGTAAACAACGAATATTACTACATAGATTTAAAATAATTGTCACATTGTTCGCAGTAAAATGTGAAAGTAACTGTAAAAAAAACCGTTAATGAACTGTTTTGGAAGAAAAATAATATTCGCTTTTTTTCATAGTAAATAAACTTCCTAAATTGTAACAATAATATTTAAAATACATATCTTGCCACCTATACAATTTTTACTTTTCAGAAATTTTAAACATGTTTCACCGTCACCAAATTTTAAATGGCATGTTTCCATATTACTTAAATTTCAATTACATATTTCAAAATTCACTAAATTGTAAATTACAAATTTCCATTTCACTTAACGTTTGATTACATATTTTCACATTTCACTTTTTAGAGAAACGACATATTTCATTTCCCTATATTATAAATTGTAGCAAACTTTTAAAATTACATCACTTAATACTTCACCTAATCACCCAATACATCATCGATTTTTTTACTTATATCAACATTTAAACTATATTTCAATATACTTATCAAACTATTATTACTATATTTTAACTTTCATATTTTATCTACACTACAATTGAAAATTTGTAACTTATTTACACAATAATTACAAATTCCAATACAAATAAACAATGCACTTTAAAAATACATCTTATCACTAATACTTCAACATTTTTTGGCTTATCGTGCATTTAAACTATATATTAATATATTTTAGGGTTCTTAATTATTTCATCTATGAGTGTCCGGCTATGAGCGCCAGCCTGAGAAAGATTGGAGTTCTGCCGACTATGCTAGATCCGTATGGAGACAACATCAAGCAAGTCGTAGAAGAAATTATCAAAATTCACGGACACATATAGAGTTCGACTCTCATGGACACGACAATAATATATATATATATATATATATATATATATATATATATATATATAATATATATATATATATTATATATATATATATATATAATATTTTATATATATAAATTTAGAAATTTTAAAATTAATATTATATACTTACTAATACAATACATATGATTTTTTATTATATCAAATTTAATATATTTAATATACTTATAATATTATTATATATTTTAATTTATATTTATTAATAAATAAAATTTGTAACTTATTAAATATTACAATTCAATATATATAAAATACAATATATTATAAAATAATTTATATAATACTTTATATTTTTGTTTTGATTTTAATATATATAATATTTTTATCAAACCATTATTACTATTATTTGATGTACACATTTTATCATACCTAAAATTAAAAATTACAGCTAATTTGCATCAGTTCTAATACAAATAAACAATGCACTTCTTCAAAAATCCTCAACCCACCTTCATATTGCGCATTATTTTCCCAGAGCCGCACGTCCATTCGCTGTCCCGCACGCAAACACGCACAAAATGTCATATTTCTGGACGAAGACATTACCGGAAATAAAAATCACCCATATAATCAGATACGCACCCTTATTGGCAACAATAGGGTAATTTCCCCACACCCGGCCCACATTAAGAGACAGTTTTGCAGAGAAAGGAGCTCTGGAAAAAGTGTGAAATTAGTTTCTGTTACGGAACAGTTGAATGGGTTCATGTGTTTTATGAAAAGACTAAAGTTGCCTTTTCGGGATTAGAGATAGATTATTTAGGGATAGTTTTGTTTTTTTCGATTAAGTTATTCTTTGTAATTTAAGTTATTCTTTGTAATTTAAGTTATTCTTTGTAATTTAAGTTTGAAAAAATACCGACAAACTCAAAACTGCTTGTACGATTTTTAAAAGACAGTAATTTTAGTTGAATTTGGAAAAAATATGATTTTTTAAATAATCATGTTTAATACGTAAATATTTAGGACGTTTTGTATTCAATATCAAACAAAATTATGGATTACATAGTATGATGCAGTACGCTGTACATGTTAGGTGACGGAACGTTAAACCATATTTTTGGTATTTGGTTGAACCATTTCTCAGGTTTTTGTTTCCAAATCCAGAAAAATGGTTCAACCAAACATAGAAAAAAGGTGAAACATTTCACCACACAGCCGTTGCAGCTACTAGGAACCAATATCATGGTGAAACCAAGCACAAAATTTTAACAGTGTAGGTGAAAATAATTCATTATAATACGGTAGATATTTTTTTAAATACCTATTTTAAATATTTCAATGTACCAAACGTTGGAATAACACAAAAGTAACCTAATAAAAATCACTTTGAACGCTTTTCCTCGAAGTATAATTATCTATCAGTTTATATGTCTATGCATTCATGTCCGTTTGTTTATTTGCATGTCTTTCAGTTTCCTCATGTAGGTAAAATTGCATATGTATGTATATGCATATGCCTATTTGCTCAAATTTTCTTTCACACTGCAAAAAAATTGTCTTAGAAAACAGAATATTTCTGTCGTTTTCCTACAGAAAATTTCGTTTTTCTAAAATTATTGAAAGTTACTGCAAAATTGCATCTTCACTAACACACATAAAATAATAACACATAATAATAATTTAATTTTAATTATGACACATTCACATTTTAATAAACTTATTTAGTTTTAAAATAATAAGAAAAACACATTTTCTCTGCGAACAAATAAAATATATTACCAGTGATACATATTGCACATGTTGAGTACAGGTTTTTCTTTTAGATTAAAATTTGAAACATACTCAGTACATCAGTGACCGCGGTGGGGTCAACGCCTACAGGGTTCCCGTCTGGATTCATATACAAGTCCCGGGTTCACTGTTTCTTTTTAACTTACTTTGCACTACAGAAAATATCTGTATTGAACAAATATGCTTTGTATAGTCTTGCTAGCCAGGCTCTTCAGGATTGGCTTTGAAGACCCAGAAATTTTAATTCTCTCCGAAGATGCAGAGGAAATAGCGAAAGCTGTCTACGACAGCTTCGGATCCATCTAGTTTTTGCACACAACATGGACACGACAACAACAACAACATAGTTTTGCTACTTCAAAATTCTGTCGACATATTTTTCTGTAGCAATAAAGTTAATATTTGGCAACTATGCTGCATGGTTAGGTTAGGTAAGTTGGAATCATCGTCGCACTAGAGCTACACGAGGGCTATTGGCGACGGGCGTCGTAATTTAGAACCACAGTCAAGTGACGAGCCGACACCTGAGTTGGCAACCGTTAAGGGCGACATCGTACGCAGCGTTGGGACTTTGGAGCGTATTTTAACGTGCACTCCCTCCAAACGGGATATTATTCGTCGGACATTTTTGGCTGCACGGTCCGTAATTTAGAACCACAGTCAGGTGACGAGCCGACACCTGAGTAGACACCTAACGCAGCCGTTAAGGGCGACATCGTACGCAGCATTGGGACTTTGGAGCATATTTAACGTGCACTCCCTCTACACGGGTTATTAGTCGTCGGACATTTTGGGCTGCACGGGCCGTTTATAGGTCGGCAGTTATTTTGGCGATGCCCGGACCCGAACCTGGGACCTTCCGCATGCAAGGCGAATGCCTAACCGACTGTGCTTCCCAGCCCCACTATGCTGCCTGGAATTTTCTGCAATATAACAGTATCGTGCAATTATTTATCTTACAAGTTCATGTTCAAGAACAGATGATGAAGATCTGAATATTCTTTTCCTTCTCATCCCCACTATAACACAAGAGAATTCCGCGAGCGTGGACATTGTTTTTTCCCACAATCACGGGTCGTGTGTTCACATTTGGCGAAGAATTGAAACCTTTGGTCGAAATGGTCCACTGGCTTTCTGAGACGGGTGTAGCAAATTGTGCCTGTGATTGTTCACAAAATCTTGGTATGAATTTGACATAAAATTATATGTGCCTCACTGTATAAATTTGACTACTTTTGTATTGTCCCATCAACCTCGCCAAATCCTTTGGCACTAGTTTTACATATTTATTATAAATTATACTTATACATCGTGTTTGGCGATAAATTGGGTTTGGCAAAAATGATCGATTTATAGTTAAAATGGACTATGCTTAGAACATCACATAATGTTGGGCTGAGTAATATAATAAAATTAATTATTTATAAAAGAGGCACACAGTTCAGAAGGCATACATTTTGATAGGTTACCCTTTATTTTGATATTTAGTTCCAATATTTCAATATCATTCAATTACAATATTCATTTTCAATATGTCTACATGGTTTCGTCATCTTACACTGTTAAAAATTTTGTGCTTGGATTCACCATGATATTGGTTCCTAGTAGCTGCAGCGGCTGTGTGGGGAAATGTTTCACCTTTTTTTCGGTGTTTGGTTGAACCATTTTTCTGGATTTGGAAACAAAAAACTGAGAAATGGTTCAACCGAATACCAAAAATATGGTTTAACGTTTCACCACACAACCGTTGCAGCTACTAGGAACGATATTTTTGGTGAAACAAAGAGCATAATTTTTAACAGTGCAATAAGTATTGTGAGGAATAGGATTGCCCCAATCACAAATTCACTTTATATAATTTCTCCAAGCTTAATAAAATTTTATTTCATAGAGATGAGTATCCTTGATTTGTGAAGAATCAGTGTTTGCATTCTAAAAAAGGCTTTAAAAATTAATTTAATACTTGCTTTAAAAAAATTATATGTAACATCAAATTTGTTTGTTTTCGAAATTTGTGTTGCATTGATCATAAATACAGTTCCATCATTTAATATTTGGATATGACTTTTTTTTATGACGTCTGACAAGTACTGGGAGCTTGTGTACGAAAACGAAATTATATAAAAACCATAAGAAAATATCAAGCTTTAAAACCTATAAATATTTTAAATTAAAAGAACAGGAGCCAGAAGAACCTCTAAGGATGGAGAAAAGAAAAAGGGGGGAAATGTGATGAAAAAAACGTTAATTCCACATTCCCCTAAGGATCCACAGAAAACTCATCTGAGCCATTCTTTCTCTGTAATAATACGACAGACATACAATCTAACAGACGGGAAAATATTTAAAAACCACTTTTTTGGAATCAGCACCCTCCAAAACATGTAGAAAACACGAAATCTCCATTTCGTATTTTTGACCCTATCGCAACACTTTTATTACCTTTTTTTCATAACAGGTTATTGAAAGTAAAAAGACCTTAAGCAGTTGACTGACAAGCTAATCATTTAATTATTCAATGTCGAAATCCGTGACATATTACTATATATAAAACTAGACAATAGAATAGCGCCATTAATTATTATTGTTCACTAAGATAATGCTTTTGCCAATCAAATTACATTTTTCGTAACTATAACAACAAACGGGTCAAAAGGTTTTAAGTACGTATATAAACTTATCTTTTAAGAAATACTTTTACAACACTCGTGTAAAAGGCATATTTAATTGGCACAAATCTAACTAAACAAACTACCAACTAACATATGGGGATTTCCGTTAGAAAGACTTCTCGACTTTGATTTCATAATCAATGAGGTCAAGTGAACCTTGATTCGAAAGAATCTTTTATTTTTAACTGTGTGGAAAAACCTCTAACAATATTTATAACTATTATTATTAATGGACTTTAACTGTAGTTATAGAATATTTTTACGTATTTTACCAGTGGCAAAATATTTTTTAAAGTTTCTTTTTGTTTCACTCATAAAAACAGTAAGTACAATTAGCAAAAAGCTAACTAAGCAAACGGGGCTGGGGAACCCAGTCGGTTAGGCATTCGTCTAGCATGCGGAATGTCCCAGGTTCGGGTCCGGGCATCGCGAAAATAACTACCGACCTATAAACGGCCCGTGCAGCCAAAAATGTCCGACGAATAATACCCCGAGGGAGTGCACGTTAAATATCCTTCAAAGTCCTAACGTTGCGTACGATGTCGCCCTTAACGGTTGCGTTGGGTGCCTACTCAGGTATCGGCTCGTCACTTGACTGTGGTTCTAAAATACGACGCCCGTCGCCAATAGCCCTCGTGTAGCTCTAGTGCGACGATAATTCAAACTAAACTAACTAAGCAAACTACCAACTAACCTATGGGGATTTCCGTTATAGAAAAACTTCTTGACTTTGATTTCATAATTTATGAAGTCAAATCAAACATTGGTCCAAAAGTATCTTTTATTTTAAACTATCTAGTTTGGAAAAACCACCAAAAATATTTGTAAGTTTCATTAAAAGACATATTATGGTTATATATTATGTTTATGTGATTTTTCTCTAAATAATTGCAAAATCTCTGCATTTTGAAGCTTTTGGGCTAAAAATACATACATTTTCCAACAAAAAAAGTACTTCTTAACTGTAAAGAGATGGGCCAAAAGGTTTTAAATTAATAAACTTATCTTTTTTAAATTATTTTCGCAGCACTCGTAAAAAAAGGTAGTTTTATTTCTCCCAAATATAACTAAGCAAACTACCAACTAACATGGGGATATCCGTTATTAAGACATTTCGACTTTGATATCATATTGTATGAGGTCACTTGAACCTTGATTCAGAGAAAAATCTTTTATATCGTGTTGGGAAACCCCCCAAAAATATTTGTAACTCTTATTAATGAGCATAAATTAAAGTTATAGAATATTTTACAAATTTTTCCAATGGCAAAACCCTTATCTTTAAAAAAAATTAGCAACACTCATCAAAACGGTAAAATAAATTACCCCAAATCTAACTAAGCAAACTACCAACTAACCAATGGGGCTTTCCGTTATAAAAAAAAAAACATTTCGTAATAGGTTATGTCAAGTGAACCTCTATTCAGCAGAATCTTTTATTTTAAACTATCTTGTTTGGAAAAACCTTCAAAAATATTTGTAACTTTTATTAATGAACATCAAATATAGTTATTCAATATTTTTAAGGTTTTCCCCTAATCAACGGCAAATTCTCACGTTTTTTTAGTTCATGAGAAAAATACATATTGAATCTCAATTACAATAATTTATACGTAAATCATGTTTTACAACATACTACGTGACATATGTCATATAAACACAATAGTCGGCTTTGATTTAATAATTTGCGAGATCCACTCAACCTTGATTCGGAAGAATCTTTTATTTTAAACTATCTTATTTAGAAAAACCGCCAAAAATAATTTTAACTTTTATTAATGAGCATAAATTTTAGTTATAGAACATTGTACCAATTCCAAATTACTGCCGTTTTGAAGTTAATGGAAAAAATACATACATTCTAAATGTCAAATACAGTAATTTATGTTCATGGGAAAAATACATATTGAATCTCAATTACAATATTTTATACGTAAATCATGTTTTACAACATATTACGTGACATCTGTCATATAAACACATAGTCGGGCTTTGATTTAATAATCTGTGAGGTTTATTCAACCTTGATCCAGAAGAATCTTTTATTTTAAACTATATTATTTACAAAAACCGCCAAAAATAATTTTAACTTTTATTAATGAGCATAAATTTTAGTTGTAGAACATTGTACCAAAGGCGAAAATCCTTCCGTTTTGAAGTTAATGGAAAAAATATATACATTCTAAATGTCAAATACAGTAATTTATATCCATAAATCATGTTCTATCACATACTTCGGGATATCTGACATCTGTCACAAATAATCTGTGAGGTCAACTTAACCTTGATTCGGAATAAGAATCTTTTATTTTAAAATCTTGTTTGGAAAAACCTCCAAATATATTTAAAACTTTTTTTCAATTAACATAAACTAAAGTTATAGATAGAATAGTTTTATGACTTTTCACTAATCAATAGCAAAATCCATGCGTTTTGAAGTTGTGGAAAATAATACATATATTTCAAATGTCAATTATAGTAATCCATATCTATAAATCCACGGCCTACTCAACTACTAAGGCCGAAGAAGCTTTCCCAAACAAGCTCGGGGACGGAAATTTTGACGTCCTAGTTCCAAGTGACGTTGTTCCGAAGATGAAGACAACCTGTCTCGAAACCTGTTCGGAACCACTCGTTCACGGCTGATCACAATTTTAGGGTTCCGAATGCGTCCGAACTAGTTTCTCGATCTTCGGCACTGGGAACAGTGACGTCAAAATTTCCGTCTTCGCTCATGTTTGGAGAGCTTCTCTGGCCTTGTTATTGAAGTTGGCAGTGATAAGTCATGTTTTTCAACACACTGCGGGACATCTGTCGCAAACACAAGTCGACTTTGATTTTATAATCTGTGAGGCCAACTGAACCTGGATTCGGAAGAATCTCTTTTATTTCACACTATTTTGTTTGGAAAAACCGCTAAATGTATTTGTAACTTTTATTAATGAAGATAAATTTTAGTTATAGAATTCTTTTACCAATGACAAAATCCTTGCGATTTGAAGTTTAGAGGGAAAAAATACATACATTTTAAATGTCAATTACAGTAATTTATATCTATAACTCATGTTTTACAATAAACTCCGTGACATCTGTCACAAACAGATAGTCCAATGTAATCCCATATTAAAAGCGAACTACTAGTTAACCTGCAGGTATTTCCGTTGAGGAAAAACCTTTTAATTTTAAAACACGTTTTTGTAATCCGTAATTTGTACCTTTGTTTATATAATCCCTTAGACCTTGACTCTTGAAGATCTTTTGTACCGAGCTTTTTCTGCGGGCAAAAACAAAATAGGATTCTTCAGCTTGATTAATGACCCTGTGAGTAGCTTGATGCAACAAGGTTAGTTGATCAAGAGATGCTATTAAGGAATCTTTTAAAGTGAGTCACTTAATATTTATAAAGGGAAATGAAATACATGAATTTGAAATGGTATATTGTTGAGAGAAACCGCAACATTGTCCCTGCGGTGAAAATAACGGTTAAATTGGAGGTATACTTTGTGTAAGATGTGTTGATAACTTTAAACTAAAGTTTACTTCTTTCATTTATTTTTATTGGATTGCATAGCATATATTAACTGTCTTATATTTTCTTATTAAAGTTTCAAAATTACTGTTGACCTATAAAGGGTCTGTGAAACCAAAACGTCCGACGAATACCTCGTGTAGAGACGTTAAAGAGAAGCTGCCCTCGTAGTTGCGTTGGGTGCCTACTCAGGTATCGTCTCTTCACTTGACTGTGGTGGGCTGGGGAGCCCAGTCGGTTAGGCATTCGCCTAGCATGCGAAAGGTCCCAGGTTAGGATCCGGGCATCGCCAAAATAACTGCCGACCTATAAACGGCCCGTGCAGCCAAAAATGTCCGACGAATAATACCCCGTGTAGAGGGAGTGCACGTTAAATATCCTTCAAAGTCCTAACGCTGCGTACGATGTCGTCCTTAACAGTTGCGTCGGGTGCCTACTCAAGTGTCGGCTCGTCACCTGACTGTGGTTCTAAAAATATGACGCCCGTCGCCAATAGCCCTCGTGTAGCTCTAGAGCGACGATAATTCAAACTAAAACTAAACTTTACTGTGGTTCTAAATGACTAGGCTCGCCAGCAATAGTCCTCGTGCATCTCTAGTGCGGCGTTAATTTAACTCACCTCAAATATTTTCCGTTACCGTCGAAAAGGGTAACTTTGGTCCTGGAGGGTAACATTGGTCCAAGAGACAAAACCCCAAGTACTTTCTTCTTGAATAAATTTTTACTTAAAGATTGATGAAGAGTTGCCACTAATTGAAAAAGGCAATCATATTTTCAAAGAATGTATTTAAGGGGGAATGGGCGCGCTGAACAGCGGCTCTCCAAACTCAAGTGCCTCAGTGTTAATCCAATGACGAAAAAACTATTTTCTCTGCCACATTTATCCGCTGTATTGAATATTTTTACAAACAGTATTTTTTAAATAATAAATGTAGATAACTTACAGATATGTATAATCCCACTTTTTGAAATTGCTTCGAATACTTTTTGACTTTTTGTAAAATTATTTATTCAAAATTTTTTTAAAAAATTGAACCAATTTCGAAAAGTTGGATTGTCCGGACCTGTAAGTCAGCTACATTTATCACATAAAAAAATCCGCTTGTAAAAATATTCAATACAGCCGGAGAAATGTGGCAGAGAAAATATTTTTTTGCCATAGGATTAACACTGATGCTCTTTGCTTTGGAGACCCCCGGTCCAGCGCACCCATTCTCCCTTAATGTTAAGTTATTAGCTTGAAAAGATTAGGAACAAGTTACACACTTTTATGCACTTAACAGTTTTTGGCGCTAGCTAACAATAAGCCAGTGATATTCTGTGTGTTAATTGCTTTAATATAAGCATTAGATCAACACTACCATTTAAAAGATATTCTTCCATTCGAATCTATTTAGCAAAATAAGTAGTGTTTACAATTTAAAACCCATGCAAACAAGTTATGCATTACATAATGATTTTACATTCAACTTATATTTCTTACAAATCGGATTTATTATATTTCATTGTATTTTTATCATCACAAATCAAACGAAATCCTTTTATCAATTAACGAATGTTGTCTAGTTTCAGAAAACAATAACGAAATTAAACTTCAAACAATACGTCATAACTTCGTAGACAAAGGTTTACAATTGTGATTTATATGATTTTCAGTTCCCAATCTTGTCCATCTCCTATTTATGAAACTTTCTAAGAAACACCAGATAAAAGTTCAGATAAAAGTTGTCTTTTCCATACGATTTCCGGACAAGTTCTAAGTTTCCTATGCAAATTATAAAATTTGGGTGTGACGGATATTTTCGCAAAGGCCACTTATTGGGAAACTTGAAATTGCATTGTTGTTTCTGATGGTCATTCTGATATAGAAAGGGATACATACACGTGTTGAGGTTTTTAAGTATAAAAACTCGTAAATATATATATTTTTGGTTCGCAACTTTTTCGTTGATTTTTCCAATTATTTATTAACTAAATATTAGTTAGCAATCACTTTGAAGAACATACACTGTTAAAAATTTTGTGCTTGGTTTCACCATGATATTGGTTCCTAGTAGCTGCAACGGCTGTGTGGTGAAATGTTTTCACCTTTTTTTCGGTGTTTGGACCATTTTTCTGGATTTGGAAACAAAAACTTGAGAAATGGTTCAACCTAATACCAAAAATACATGGTTTAACGTTTCACCACACAGCCGTTACAGCTACTAGGAACCATATTTTTGGTGAAACAAAGTGCATAATTTTTAACAGTGTAGAGATGATTTTTTTAATTGTTCAATGTTTGCAGAAAAAAACGCAATGTTTGTTTATTTTTGAGTAATGTAAAAAAAAATAGTTTTTTTAATATAAACACAACACAAAATGAAATCAATGACAAATTGAAATCATTTAAATTCTATGTATTTCATTCTTGGATTTTTTTTAATCAAATACAAAAAAGGATAGAAACGTTTTTATTAAACTAACTTACGAAATACAGCATAGAATTATTTATTATTAAAAATAATATTTATTCAGATAGTTTTTCCTTTTATGCATACACTATTTTTCCAGGGGAAAAAAGCTTACAACATATAAACAAACATTAATTATTAAAAATTGCATAATGACATACAAAACTGTTGCTGAAAATTTACTTTTTATTAAAATTCTATAAATCTTTAATATAAAATAATTAATAAAAAACAAGATAGCATTAATTAAATTACAAGATAGCATACTCATAACAGAATGGACCCAGACCCATATTTATCGATAGCATTAATTTCTTATATTATAATCATTCTTAAAGCAGAGGCCAATAATCCAAAGGAGGCTTGATCATAGCAAGCGGTGGTATCATGGGCCAATCCAATGGAGGTGCACTCGGCCTTTTCTTCTTGCTTTTGGAATTTTCTGGGGAGACAATCGGGAACCTGGTATCGAACCTGTAGCTCCATCCCTCGCCAGGGATTTCGTCTGATTTGTGATGTATCAGCAAACCACCATGTCTTGGAGTTGGTTGTGCTCTGACCACGAAGTAGAATATGAGGAAAAACTGAAGAAAGAAAAGTGTAACGTGTATATAAAGAAAGTGTAACTAAGTAAAAAGCGTAAAGTGTAAATAAAGTGTAACTAAGTAAAAAGCGTAAAGTGTAAATAAAGTGTAACTAAGTAAAAAGTGTCACGTGTAAAGAAAGTAAAAGTGTAAAGAAAGTGTAACTAAGTAAAAAGTGTAAAGTGTAAAGAAAGTGTAACTAAATAAAAAGTGTAAATGTAAAGAAAGTGTAAAGTGTAAAGAAAGTGTAAAGTGTAACTAAGTAAAAGCGTAAAGTGTAAATAAAGTGTAACTAGTAAAAAGCGTAAATGTAAATAAAGTGTAACTAAGTAAAAAGTGTACGTGTAAAGTAAAGTAAAGTGTAAACTAAGTAAAAAGCGTAAAGTGTAAAGAAAGTGTAACTAAGTAAAAAGTGTCACGTGTAAAGAAAGTAAAAAGTGTAAAGTGTAAAGAAAGTAAAAAGAGTAAAGTGTAAAGAAAGTGTAACTAAGTAAAAAGTGTCACGTGTAAAGAAAGTAAAAAGTGTCACGTGTAAAGAAAGTAAAAAGTGTAAAGTGTAAAGAAAGTAAAAAGGTCAAGTGTAAAGAAAATAAAAAGTGTAAAGTGTAAAGAAAGTAAAAAGAGTAAAGTGTAAAGAAAGTGTAACTAAGTAAAAAGTGTCAGTGTAAAAAAGTAAAAGGTAAAGTGTAAAAAAGTGTAAAAGTAAAATAAAGTGTAAAAAGAAGTAAAAAGTGTCACGTGTAAAGAAAGTAAAAAGTGTAAAGTGTAAAGAAAGTGTAACTAAGTAAAAAGTGTCAAGTGTAAAAAAAAGTAAAAAGTGTAAAGTGTAAAGAAAGTAAAAAATGTAAAGTGTAAAGAAAGTAAAAAATTTAAAGTGTAAAGAAAGTAAAAAGTGTAAAGTGTAAAGAAAGTGTAACTAAGTAAAAAGAGTAAAGTGTAAAGAAAGTGTAACTAAGTAAAAAGTGAAAGAGAAAGTGTGTGAATCTTTCTGAATAAGTTTTTGTTACTTAATAAATACAAGAAAAGGATAATGAATGAGCTATTGTTACACATTTATAATACATATAATTTTTTTTTTTCAATTTAGATATTGATATTAGATTTAGATAATTTATAAACACCTCCTTTTGATAACAGTAAATAAATGAAACATGTTTCAATAAAATATGTAAACTTTATACATATTTTTTAATAATGATCAAATGCTTCCAAATAAATGACATAATTCTAACAAATATTTTCAATTTAAACATAGTTACTGTAAAAAAAGATAACTTTTAAATAAAAATAAAATTTGAGAAATAACACTCCACAGGAACTATATTTCCCCATTGTGATTTATTCCAAAACAGCATTTCGTTAAGCTAATTCTAAATATATATTTTACTACATTTTTTAAGAATTTTGTTTAATTCATATCAACTTGTATAAATAATTTTTTCTAGTAATATGTAAGTGAACATTTTAACAGAATACAAAAAAGATACATTTTCTGTCCAAACATTACTATAATTTCGTAATTTTTATTCTTATTACTTCTCGATTCCGTGTAGCGCATACATAATTTCCAAAATTTATAAACAATTATTTTTCACAACAGCGAAACCGAGGGAAAAGTGTTTTCATTGAAATATGAATAAATGCATAATTTTCTTCGAATAGTTTCAAAATTATGATATAACTAGTTTTAACAAAATATTAAAAAAATTATTTTAAAAATAATAATTTTTCCATAACAAAAAAGTTAACAAAACGAATTTACAAAAACATGCATTTCTTAACACCTACAAATCTTAGAAATAAGAAGACCCATCTCCGATATAATATCATCACACATCGGCCTTTATTGTACCAAGGTACTTAAATTATTTACGAGAAATCACATTCAATACATCTGTCAAACTAACAGGTGTTTATAGAAATAACTCACGGAATATTGAGGTTACAAAATAATAAAAACCTCATTAGTCAACTGTCGAAATGCATCATAAAGAAATATTACACACTCTATACCCAGCCATTAGAGCGTCATCCCTTACCGCATCTTCAAAAGACCAGTTTTGTATAAATTCAAATTTCGTGTCATTTCAACATCGAAACTGACAATTTGGCGAGGTCAGATCTGCAATTTTCCAGCTCTTCGGGACATTTTGACAAAGTTGTAAATCACATATGCGACAGTTTTTCTTTTAATAAATTGCATTTTACTTTTAAATTGTTTTTTAAGTTTTGAAATTCCAACTTCTTTTAAAGTGTTACTTTTTAACTTAAACATGTGTCTCCTCCCGAGAAATGAAAAATTGGAATGACAGCGAAATAAAACTAATATCACACTGTTAAAAATTTTGTGCTTGGTTTCACCATGATATTGGTTCCTACTAGCTGCAACGTCTGTGTGGTGAAATGTTTCACCTTTTTTTCTGTGTTTGGTGTATGGTTGAACCATTTTTCATTTTTCTGGATTTGGAAACAAAAACCTGAGAAATCGTTCAACCGAATACCAAAAATATGCAGGGGTTGTCTTCTAATCATCGGGTGCGCCCCCCCCCCCGACACCATAACCTGGAGTGTAATATCATTTTAAAAGTATTTACATTGTTTTTAATAAAGAGCTTTGCATATTGGTATTTTACAATGTGAAATTTTGGTGTATCTTTTACTCCATAAAACGGTAACAGCCTATAGCGGCCTCTTAACTTATGGACATAGTTGCCTTTTTTTTGTATTTGAAAATTATAAATATGGAATACAGCATTTTTTGTTCTGCTTCAAACCGACTGCATGTAGTCCTATCTAAATTGTACAAAAAATAATTACGTGTTTCTGATACCTCAATTTTTAATTTAGATTTTAAAATAGCTAGTTTTTATGTCAATCTGAAACGGGAAATAATGTGATATTCTGTCGATTGATCTAGATAGTGTTTAGGTTCCTAAGCAAATCGGCGACGCTTTGTTTGGAAGTTTTGTGAAGTTGATTTTGAACGATAACAGTAGCTGGCACTAAATAAGTCGTGATCAATTATAACAGAACTTCATGTTTAATATTAACAACAACAAAAAAACTGAAAATATAAATTTCTAACAAAAACGTATTTGAAAATTTTCTATTTTTTTATAAATCACATAATAAAAAAGGAATCGCAAATAAAATCTTTAACAATCTGCAAAATGATAATTCTATTTTAAGAGGCCCGGCGTCGAAGAAAGCAATGTGCTGACAATTATTTCTCATAAACATTTCTTAATCACTGTTATAGCATTTGAATCAGACATCATAAATATTCAGAATTTTGTATATAACATTTCTATGAATGAATGACCTTCGGATAATATTTCTGGCTTAGTATACATACTCAGGCCCAAGCCATTTTCCCGCCATTGCCTTAGTTAGAAACAGTAGGAAGAGCTGGTGTCAAATGTGTGGTTGATTGAATATAGTTAAGAAAGTTTAATTCCGAGTTTCAGGGTAAGAATTTTGTTTACTATTTAATTTTAATTTTAGTAACTTAATAAATAGTAACTTTTTTAAGTGAAACTATATCTGTAAACATAATAGAATAATTCTGATTTAGTTTGATAATGTCAAATGGATGCTGTTTTTGATTGGATCACGTGTCCGGCTATTTTTGATTAAATAAAATTATATAATTACATAAATTTTGAGCGGAATTTTTACTGATTATTTAGATTCCCGATAGCTTTTGCTGCAAAAAAATCTATTTAAAGGAAAATTAAAAATAAGTTTTAATTCCGTAATATAAAAGCTATTAAAATGTGCTTTCCTTTTCAATTAGGGGCAACTCTGCGTTGACCTATCATTAAAAAAATATTCAAGAAGAAAGTCAGTTCTTGGGTTTTACTTCTTAAGACAAAGTTACCCCATTCGCTGGTTCTTAAAATATAATTTTACTATATAAAGTTTCATGTATACACCGTAAAGATTCCTATTTATATACACACTGTGTGGTGAAAATTACTTAGGTTCAGTGTGCTCCCATAAATCCATATAAATATAAAATCCACGCCGTTTTTTTTTTGGGGGTGGTAAAAAGAATTCTAGGGGGGGTGTGCGTCGTTAGCTCTGGGGGGGGGGGATCGGCACCTCTGAAATATGGTTTAACGTTTCACCACACAGCCGTTGCAGCTACTAGGAACCATATTTTTGGTGAAACAAAGTGCCTAATTTTTAACAGTGCACAACTAAAATATTATTTGGATGATTAATTATTGAGCCTTCGTTGCATATCCGTTTTGTGAAGAAAAACATCTTTCTAAAAAAGTTATTAATACATAAACAAATTTCATCGCATTTTGAAAATATCAACGGAGTCCAACAGCGTTGCTTACGATGTCGCTTGAAGTTCAGTTGGATGCCAGCTCAGGTCAGTAGTTGGAGCCCGGATGGCCGAGTTTTTTCGACCATTACGCTAGCAGTCTGCGCGCTGTAACGGGTGCGGGTTCGATTCCCGCCTTCGACCTGGGTGTATATTCCTTTCTCTGTAACAGTACAAATTCTTTGTGTGTCTGTATTACTTGACGAAGGCTTCATAAGCGGGTCTCTGATCAAGCACACAAGCCGGAATATATATGCAATAGTAGTAGTAGCAGGTCAGTAAAAAATGAGTTGCTTTTCGGTTGCCAAACGGTAAAAAGGTTACAATTTTGCAAACAGTTTTAAACGTTTCAAAATTTAGACAAATTAATATTCTTGGCGAGGCACATTTTCGACTTTTATAACGTTTTAAAGGCAATGAAACGAAGTGGCAATTCGTTACTGCATAGACTGACCCAGATTTGTTTCAGTGATTAACTTTTCGATTATAAAATCACCATTAATTTTTCATCAAACTTTACACGCTAAATTTGGCTAGTTTCTTTTTGTTTCTTTAGAAAAATCCATAAATATTTCGTATCGTTTGCTAAATCAATTTATATTCAAAGAACAAATATATAATATTTCTCGCTTTTAAACCGAAGTAAAACATTTCATGTCAACATACAATCAAAGAATCTCTTTGTGAAATATATTTGACGTCATTTCAAACTGATTTATGTCTCAAAAATATTTTTTTTCAATTTATTTTTTGAAATAAATAAAGTTTCACAAGCGATTGTTGTGAATGGCAATGGTGATTCAATTCTAATAAAAATGTCTTCTTATGCTTTTTAATGAGCATTAAATTTTGCAGTTTTGTTTAATAATTTAAGTACTTCGAATTCGATTTTTTTTCTGAGATTTTCAATGTCTTCTAATTTCGATGTGCTGAATTTTTTTGACGAATCACACTTGCCTGAAGCAATTGCAGTTTGGGCTCTGAAAGTGGGTGCCAGATGGACAGACGGACTGAACGATTATACAACACTGTTAAAAATGTTGTGCTTGGTTTCACCATGATATTGGTTCCTAGTAGCTGCAACGGCTGAATGGTGAAACGTTCCACCATATTTTTGGTATTCGGTTGAACCATTTCTCAGGTTTTTGTTTCCAAGTCCAGAAAAATGATTCAACCAAACACCGAAAAAAAGGTGAAACATTTCACCACTCAGCCGTTGCAGCTACTAGGAACCAATATCATGGTGAAACCTAGCACCAAATTTTTAACAGAGTACTTTCCACTTTTTACCTTATAAACGTAGTGTAGAAGCTAAAAAGTCACTTTTGACCAAAACATTTGTTCTAAGTTTGTCAATCTAATATTACAGTCACTTCGGAATCCTCATCACCTTGTTCAACCACTCCATTTTCCGAAAAGTAGAACGAAATCGACCTTTTGTCGATTGAAAACTGCCGATGATTCAATCGTTTTATTTTGTCCCAGAGCGATTATTTTTCAGTAGGGCAGAGTGTCCATTATCTTGATCGAATTCTTAATTGATCAGTTTCATTAAACTGCAATTTTGTATCGAGTTATATTTCTCCCTGTTCGAATTTCGCAATTTTTTATTATTATATTTTGATCGATCGATTAATTGTTTCCTTTTCCCACTCTGTGTTACACCTTGATGTAACTTTTCATCGGGACGCAATATGATATCGAGGTCAACTATTAAATATTGGTAACGTTAGAACAATATGTTGTTAAAAAATGCAGTATTACCTAAAAAGGAAGCTAAAGCACTGAAAAGACTCGTGGGTTTTTTCAACACTTCTTGAAAACACGGCCTCTGTACCACTCTGTTTACCAGTTTATGTGGGGCCGTAGTGAGCTAGTGTCAGCGTCTCGTCTGGGGATCGAAGGTCCTGCGATCGAGTCGTACACTGAAGACTACGAGTATATGCGGAGTACGTGCCGTTAAATCTGTTGTCCGAAAGTCTCCAAGTTCCCATACCAAATCATACTCTGGGGGTGACAAGCCAATTCTGGGGATCCTCTAGTTGGCCCTGTCTCTAAAAATTAGATGGATCCACTTATGTGTGTGTGTGTCTGTTGTGTTTCTTACTTGACGAAGGTTATAAGCGGGTCGCTGACCAAGCACACAAACCTGAATATATATGTCTACCAACCAACCAGTTTATGTGTAACGTAGTGAGAGTAGTTCACTTTGACCAGGGCCTGATCTAGTAAAACTAAGACTATAGGCACAACAAATTTTGGGGGCCCCTTTACGGAAAATGTTGTGAAGTATTTCCCGTAATGACGCTGCTAGTTGGTCAATTTATCATATTTTTTGTTGCTATATATATATTAGCCATATCGGCTTCCTTATAAACATCGATTAAACCAATCGTGTCAGGTCAATGTCTGAGTCAAAGTCAATTAAAATAATATAGGGTCTAAGAAAATTTTAAAATGTACTGAAAGTTGGGGGTGTAAAGCATTTAGCATAACAAAACTATAGTTTAGGGGCCCCTAGGCCCGGGTTTAACGGGCCTTCTTATGTAGATCAGGTCTTGATTCTGACCAATCTAAAAAAACTAAACTCCTCGGCGCAACAGCACATTACTGGGCCATGGCCTGCCGAGCCCATTTCAGTTTCGTGACCTAGGGCTCTGGAGTTCTAGGCATATGTCCCGGTAATGTGGTCAGTCTCACGCGGAACCCCCAGTGTTTAGTTCCCAAGCATGCTTGGTACCCATTTTATCGACCCACTTAAGGGATGAAAGGATGGATTCTGACCAATCACTTACCTAAAATAAGTTGTCGAAAGATTTCTTGACATTGCTTTTGCTTTTGTGTACCTTATTAGATCGAGTCCCGGTACCACTGAAGACCTACCGAGTATATGCGGAGTACGTGCTCGTTAAATCTGTTAGGTTTGAAAGTCCTCTAAGTTCCCATACCAAATCAATACCTCTGGGGGTGACAAGCCAATTCTGGGGATCCTCTAGTTGGCCTCTGTCTCTAAAAATTAGATGGATCCACTTATGTGTGTGTGTTGTCTGTTGTGTCTGTCTTACTTGACGAAGGTTTATAAGCGGGTCGCTGACCAAGCACACAAACCTGAATATATATGTCTACCAACCAACCAACCAATATCCTTATTAGGTGCTGACCAGTAAGGAAGGAATCGATTGACTTAAACAGGGCTGGATTTACCAATAGGCCATATAAGCCCGGGCCTAGGGACGCACCATGATGAGGGGCGCAAAATTATTCCGCATTTTTTTTGTCAGAAAATTTCCATAAAATGTTATAGACTACAATACATGTCTACATCTACATGCTCTCCACGAATAAAAGTACCATTCGCCTTCCTCGTATAGGTGACGCTGGACGGGCGAATCTTTCGCTTGGCTGTCAGTGTGTATCTACAGCGCGTTATTTAACTTAATTTATTATTTATTTTATTTTATTCATTTACTTCACGATGAATTAGAATAAAATACAAATTATCTTCACAAAGACCTTTCTGAGGTCAAATTTCTCCCTCCTTTACGATGGTGTGAAGAGGGGGCGACAAAAAACCACGGGCCTAGGGGCGCATAAAATCTAAATCCGGCCCTGGACATAAAGTAAAATTTACATAATATTCACTGTTATTTAGAGAACACCCGCGCGACTCCGGCTTTATTAAGGGGACACGATACCACTTTCAATTTTTTTTATTTTTGACATATTCACTATCAAATTGGTGTTTTATTATTTCAGCCTACATTTAAAAACAATATATGACAAAAAAAAATTAAAAACTATTTTAATTTTTAAGTTATTTAAAACAATTTAAATTTTTTTAAACTTTTTTAAGATGCTAAGGCTTTTTTAAATACAAATATTTTAACCCAATTTTTTCCTCATGTACTTTAAACTATTTTACATAAGAATTGGTATCCAAATTTGATTTATCTTCAGTAGTTGTTTCATAAAAAATATTTATCTAGAAAATCCTATTTTTTTTAGCATATTTGGAAAATTTCGACTTTAGTATCTTTTTATAAAAAAAAGTATTACTTTTGAAAACAATTTTGATACCAATTCTTAATGTCAACATATTTGACAGACTGCATACAAAATTCCTTAGACTTTTATAAATAATTAAAAAAGCCTTAGCGTTTTGAAAACCTTGTCATCAAGGAAAAATGAACACCGAGAAAAACACGTTTAAAGTTTTCATTCGTTTGCATTTTTATCCTACCTTTCCGCATAAAAAGTGGAATAACTTTTTTTAAATATAGCTACACTTTTGCATCGTGGTAGACTTATCAAGCTTAGACTTATTAAGATTCCAAGCTTTTATTTTAGCAAATAAAAAAAATCGCAATTTTTGCCGTTTTTGAGGTACTGTGTTCCCTTAAACTAAATGTTTTTATGAAATAAACTTTTATATTACAACTGAAATAAAAAAAAAGTTTTATTAGCGATCTAAATAATAACAATAACCACCAATGACAATAAATTAAAATATACCTGAATTTTGGTCATTCCAACGCTTTATAAAACAAGAGAAATTCCCACACAGATTAAAAAAAAATATCCACTTTACTTCAACACATTATGTGAAGAAAATATACACATATTCTAAGTTTTGCGAGCACATGCAACTTAGATAAATTATAAATCAATTTTCTTTTCTCGGTAAAAAAAAATAATTTCATTGAGCAAGTATCCTGAGCGGAAAAGTGGCGTTTCTTTAAATTCTGTTAATCAAGTTTCACATGCATTTACGGTTCCGGTAATTTTTGCGGCATTTACGGTTGATCGCAGTAGCAATTGTAATTTAATTGGACATTTCACATGCGACTGACGTGAAAAACAGCACTAAATATTTTTTTTTAGTTTTCAATAAATAATTTTACACAAAATATTCGAAGCCATTTCAAAAAAGTGGGATTATAGAGACCTGTAAGTCATCTACATTTATCCTTTGAAAAATCAAACGTTTGTAAAAATATTCATCATAGCCGGAGAAATGTGGCTTTCGTAAATATTTTTCCCCGTTGGAATAACACTGAGGCACTTTATTGGTATGGAGACCCGCGTTCGATCAAGCTCATTCGCCTTTAACATGGTCACTACTTGATTGATTCGCCAAACCGTAATTCCGATTTGCGTTTCCGTCGCATTCGAAAGATCCAACTGACTTACCATTGCCACTGCGATCATGCTGCGCCGCAAGTACGGAAAAAAATACCGTAATAATTGTGTGATTGAGATTGATAAATACATCACGAACCTTAAGGGGGAATGGGCGCGCTGGATCGCGGGTCTCCAACTCAAGTGCCTCAGTGTTAATCCAGTGGCGAAAAAAATATTTTCTCTGCCACATTTCTCCGGCTGTATTGAATATTTTTACAAACGGTTTTTTTTTTAAATAATAAATGTAGATAACTTACAGGCCCCTGTCTTCCCACTTTTTGAAATGGCTTCGAATATTTTGTGTAAAATTATTTATTGAGAATTTTAAAAAAAATATTCGAACCCATTTCAAAAAGTGGGAAGGTCGGGACCTGTTCAGCTACATTTATCACACAAAAAAATCCGCTTGCAAAAATATTCAATACAGCCGGAGAAATGTGACAGAGAAAATATCTTTTTCTCCATAGGATTAACACTGACTTTTGCTTTGGAGACCCCCGGTCCAGCGCGCCCATTCCTCCTTAAGATTGTATAAATGTGCATCACGTCATTCTTCCTCACACAATATATTATAATCCAAATTGTTGTTTTGATGGATACGGTTCAAAAGTCCGAGATCGAAATCTCTTTACGAAATAAGGTATAACCTTAGATTGATTGTGTGTGCTTTTTTTTACCTATAATTTAAAAATATATGTGAAGTAAATACTTTGCGTCTGAGAAATGATTAAATATATTTAAAAGTTTATTTTGAAATATGTTATTCTTATTTATGATATATTTCAATTTACTTCTTCTTTATATTTCCATTTATTACTACATAGATTTTTTTTAAAGATCGAATAGGTTTTTTTTCTCAATTGGGATGCTTTTTTTGCGGATTAAGCCTTTTGCAGACTCTTCATATTCCTCAGAACTGAGAGCCATTTTTGTGGCACCATCTGGGCGGCTCTCGCGGATTAAGCCTGGGATGCTTTTTTGCTGATTAAGCCTTTTGCAGACTCGGCATATTCCCCAGAACTGAGAGCTATTTTTGTGGCACCATCTGGGCGGCTCTCGCGGATTAAGCCTGGGATGCTCTTTTGCTGATTAAGCCTTTTGCAGACTCTTTATATTCCCCAGAACTGAGAGCCATTTTTGTGGCACCATCTGGGCGGCTCTCGCTACCGATTTTGACTATCAGATTGCAATGAATCTGAGTTTTCTGTGGTTGTTAAAAATTTAAATATTTTTATTATCAACTTACAAGCATATAGGTTCTAGTTGACCTTTATAGAAATAAATTTTTGTTTAACTAACGATATTAAAAAAATGTTTTGTATAAATTTATAATATCTGACAAAACATTTTATACCGGGATGCAGAAATATATAATACTAAAAATTTGCATCATTGCTTCTAAATAATCATTCGACATTTAAAATGATAGTTATTAAAAATACTAAGGTAACTTTTCCATTTCTAGGGCAGGTGTCGGCTCGTCACTTGACTGTGGTTCTAAATTATGATGCCCTTCGCCAATAGCTCTGGTGCGATGATAATTCCAAACTAACTTAACATTTCGAGAGCGCAAATCTCGCCAAACTGAATCTTTGGTGCAAAACAGATTTCCTGGCTATAAAACACAGTATACACAGCTAAATGTTACCATTGAAAGGGGCCGTGGGGAGCCTAGGGATTAAGATCTCGGTCTCGAGATCGGAAGGTCCCGCGATCGAGTCTCGACGCCTCTGAAGGCCCACCGAGTATATGCGGAGTACGTGCTCGTTAAATCTGTTGGGTCCGAAAGTCCTGTGGTCGGTCATTGCGCAGTTTACCACGGGTACAGGTCCCTGGGGACTATTTCCCTTTCCTTCAGGCACATGTCTAAATTGTGGAGGTGACGATAGATGGCAGCATCTGTCTTGTATGTGTGTGTATGTCGAGTCCGTCCTTCTTGACGAAGGTTTATAAGCGGGTCTTTGTGACCAAGCACACAAGCCTGGAAATATATGTCTACCAACCAACCATTGAAAATTTTTCCGTTTGGCGGCTGTTATACAGTTTTGGCGACTTTATTGTTTGCCTCTGAGAAATGTAAAGACATTTAACTTAAAAGTAAAAGAGTATAAAAACTAATCTTAAGCATAACTAATAAGTACCTCAATAATAATTTTTCTTTACAATTAGATTCTTCTATTTATCAAGATAAACAATTTCAATATTTGTTTCACTTAAAAGGTATTGTCAGTCCCATAGAGCTAATGCATTAGTTTTGGAATCACAACTTCCGCAGAAGTATTGCTTTGCCATATTAGCCCTTTTCCAGGTATGGGAATCAACATAACATCGAAATGAAACAAATTTGAAACGAAAATGTTATCTAGTTATTTAATCATATATTTTTTAAGGTTTAAAATGCCAAAAATATACAGCAGATGGCGACATTATATTAAAACTTTATCAATTAATAATTAAATAACCGGATGCTATTTTCTTTTCAATTTTGTTTTAATTTGATGTTATGATTATTCCCATGCCTGGTGAAAATGGGATAACATGGCAAAGCAATTCTTTTGCAAAAGTTGTGATTTCAAAACTATTGCATTAGCTCTATGGGACTGACAGTCCCGCTTAATATTTTTAGTTTACACTGAAATGTAACTAGTATATCACCTCAAACTTATGACAACAGAACTAGCGGAGCGAAACCATCTAAACACATAATAACGTAATTATAATACAATTTTTATCCCGATAGTTTTTTTATAGAGAAATTTTCGAATTCTTATATTTAAATTGCAAGAAAAATAAAATTATAACCTTGTCCTTTGCAAATTGCCTCTATGGTTACGATGAAGTAAACTTATTTACTTAAAATATATTTTGCAACAGTTCACTGCGAATGGTTCAGATAGGGCATTACGTAAAATTCTTTAGTAGTGGTGATATAAAAAAATTGTGATATTGAAAACAGCGTGCATTTGGTTTTGAAAACTTGTTGTCAAGGCTTATAAGACATTTTTTTACAATGAATAAAATTTTGGTAAGTGAATTTTCTTACTTTTTGGCTTTAAAAGATGAAAAAAGGAACATTTGATCATTCAAAATAATATAAAGTTTTATTAAAAATGTACAGCTACTCTAAAACGATGTTTTTCTGGTTGGTTTTTAATAATAAAAGTATTTTGAGTGTATTTGTATAATGCCAAAGAGGATTTGAAATGACAAGGCCAGAGGCCCGTGAGAAATCCTAGCGAAATGTTAATTCAACCAAGAAACTAAAGTGGAAAGCCGCTACGTCAGTACGTCGATGTGTTGCTCTAGTACAAGTAGTATAGTATCAACCAAAAGCATACTCAATTTTCTGGCTATATTTTTGGAAGGTAGTGTAGCTGCCTCAGTAATCCATAGTCTACCAATAGGATCCTCAAGGTGGAGATGAGTTACCTAGGCTTTTATACTACTGCTATCGTTGTTATTTAGAATAGTGGCAGGAACGAGATGGTAAATCAGCGCCACCTAGTTGTTGATGGCATATTGAGGTTACGTGTGTGGTGAACCGCCACACCACTCCCCTGCTAGAAACGAGGTAAGGAACCGTGGGCAGGTTGCTTCGCTGTACGTTGTGCTGCGGTTGTGTGCCAGCGTTGGCCGTTGAGTTGCGGGGAGCATTGAGTTGCGTGCAGCGTTGAGTGCATTAGCAGCGAGTAGCTAACCGTGGTTGAGCGCATCGTAGAAGGAGCGTCGTTGGAGTGGGTGACGATCACGTCCGGGTCACCACTGTAGCTGCCTCAGTAACCCACAGTCTACCAAAACGATCCTCAAGGTGGAGATGAGTTACCTAGGCTTTTATACTACTGCTATCGTTGTTATTTAGAATAGTGGCAGGAACGAGATGGTAAATCAGCGCCACCTAAATGTTGATGGCATATTGAGGTTGCGTGTGTGGTGAACCATCACAGTAGATAGGTAGGTTGGTAAATGTATTTTCCAGTTTATGTGCTTGATCAAAGGCCCGCTTATAAATTTCGTCAAGTAAGACAGACACAGACAGAATTTTTACTACCACAGAGAGAGAAAGTACACCAGGGCGAAGGAAGGAATCGAACCCGCACACGGTAAAGTGAGCAAACTGTTAGAGTAATGGGCGGCGATCATACCCACTAGGCCACCCGGGCCCCAAAATATATTTTTTGGAAGTCTCCTAACAAATATCACCAGCGCACCCCTTAAAAAAAACGCCCCTCGTACCCAACTAATATTATTTTAAATATTTTACCTTTATAAAGGCTTGACTCCACTTGTCAAGTGTACGACGCACAGCAGACAAGTACACCGGGCAAATGGTAACGACGCCTCTGTCCGCCGCTTATTTTATTAATTTATTTTGGTAAAAAAATTCAATTTTAAAAAATGAATTACTGAGCTATGGCATTTGTTTTTTATTTCATAGTTGTCTTCCTAAAAAAAATACGTTTCACCAAAACTATTAAATTCCTTTTAAATTTACAATTTTTCAGCTTTATTTTATACAGAACTTTATTTCACTCAGTTACCTAAAAAAAACAAGTAGGTTTGTTACAGAATCTGTCACTTAAACCGCTTCCACACAACATTCGTGCGCAATAGGAAACAAACTATTTATACACCTCAGAAAGAAATTCGCCAAACAGAGCCTTTAGCTATTTGTATTTCAAACATTTAAACGATAAAATTAACTATTTTTATTAATCTTATTTCTCAGATTTAATAATTAGACTTTATCGTTTGCTAAATTTGTTTGAAGTTCGTAGAATAATGATTTAATCTTTTTTAATAAATATCTTTGTGTCGCCACAATTTCCCATTTACATTTCTTTCAAAAATTCAGTTATTTATCGTTTGTTAAATTAATCTACAGTTCTAAAAATATATAATTAGTGCAATTGATGCTTTAAAAATAAAAGCGAAACTTTGCATATTTTTTATGCGTACTCTATGCATCTTTTTTCATGCATATATAATGAATCATCAAAAGAACTCTATTGTGATATTACAATAATCCAAACTGAATTATATCACATAAATAAATATTCTTTCAAAAGTTTTTATTTTTAAATAAAGTTTCTCGTACGTTTAACGAAATGGCAACAGTGAAAATATTGAATGAAAATGGAATTTGTATGTTATTTCAATGTAGATTAAATTTTTAGTTATTTAAATTTTAAATAAACTTCCAATTTAAATTTTTTAATGAAATTTGGAATGCAGCCTAATCTGATTTTTTGCTTCAAAATGACGTATCCCACTTGTCTGTGTGACTTGTGGTTCATTCTGTGAAAGTGGGTGACAGAAGGACGGACTGAACGATTATAATACCTTCCTTTTTTACGTTATAAACGTAGTGTGGAAGCTAAAACTAACACCAAAGCACTGCTAAAAAATTTCTTTTTGTTTAATTATTGCTCACACGAACAAAATATAATTTATTCCTTAACACATTACAAAGTTAATGTTAAAAAGTAGTAATGTTTAAAATTGGCATAGGCGTGTCAAGGTTGCCCCATCATCAATTCGACCATC
This sequence comes from Oedothorax gibbosus, assembly GCA_019343175.1. NCBI lineage: Eukaryota > Metazoa > Arthropoda > Arachnida > Araneae > Linyphiidae > Oedothorax > Oedothorax gibbosus. The sequence goes on along the minus strand of CM033270.1, from coordinate 46,111,059 downwards.
AATTTACGTCCATCCATTTGAAGTCCCTTACAAAGACTTGAAGGAAGCGCTACTCTTCAGATGATACGAAGGCGACGGAAAAAATATAATTGGGTCAAGAAAGGCCTCGAATACAAATGAGAAGGAAAAAATGTTAGAAAAAATAGGAGGAGCCGATTCATGGTTAAAGATGTTTCTGTAGCTTAATGGATAGGGGCCCATTTAAAATATTTGAACGTAGCACAATGGCCCTTTTTGAAACGATATGTCTGATATTATTTAGCATTAGCTAGGGCGTAGCTGAAAGCTGTTACAGAATATTTTCGATTTAACATTGAATTATTTAATGTTTTATTTAAGGCTTAGAATCCTTTCAAACTAAATGCATTTTTGTTGTGTTTTATAATAAAAGAAAACTCAAGAGTAAAATTAATGTAAACAATAATCACGATAATCAATATTATTACACTCAGGGCCGTGTGGTATATATTTTTAATACAATGCAAATCATTATGAAATGCTGCACTTGATTTTTTTTAAAGTTTTCGTACTAATTATGTTTTAACACAAAAACTTAAAAATGTTCGATCCACCACCCATAAAAACTAAACTCCTCGGCGCAACAGCACGTCAGAGGGCCAAGGCCTGCCGTGCCCATTCCAGCTTACGGGACCAAGGGTTCTGGGGTGCTAGGACTATGTCACGGTAAGGTGGTCAGCCTAACGCGGGACCACCAGTGTTTAGTTCCTAAGCATGCTTGGTACTCATTTTATCCTTCCTTCATTTTATCCTTCCTATATTTGAAGATTTAGAAGTGTTTGTTTTTCAGAGATTTAGTAAATGCGTTTAGTGATTTTTTTTTTTTGAAGCACTAGTAAAAAAAGGAGGTTGAGTTTAGAAATTTACCGCCTCTAATCAACTGCCGCCTGATGCAACCGCCTCTCTGCATCATAGCACTACACGGCCCTGATTACACTAAACCTAAAGTGGCAACCAACTATAAAAAAAGGGCATTAATTGACATCAAATTGTGTAATGTTAATCTAATTAGAATAAATTGTGCAAGTCTAATTAGAAAGTTGTTTCAAATTCGAAAGCTTTTAAATCTGCCTTGTTATTTAAAGGTAGAAGTCCAAAATCTGTCATGAATGGAATGAATTGCTAGATTCGAATAGATAATATTTTTTTTTAAATGTATTTATAATAATAATATTTTTTTGATATTTGATAATATTTTTAAAAAAATTATTTTATTAATGTAGATTGTATTTTATTTTCCTTTAAAATGTACTGCTTTGTATTTGTATGTCATAAGTTTTGTCACACATAGTTCAGTTGTCCATTTACCGATCTTTCTCTGAAACTACCGTTCCTACTGTAATTGGTTAGAACCTAGATAGTGTGGCAAAAAAGTAGTAAATTAAAAGCATTTGTAAAGTACATAAAAATCAATTTTTTTATGTACTTTACAAATGCTTTTAAGTACATGCTAAAGTACATAAAAAGCAATTAGGGGCTGGGGAGCCCAGTCGGTTAGGCACTCGCCTAGCATGCGAAAGGTCCCAGGTTCGGGTCCGGGCATCGCCAAAATAACTGCCGACCTATAAACGGCCCGTGCAGCCAAAAATGTCCGACGAATAATTTGCCGTGTAAGGGAGTGCACGTTAAATATCCTTCAAAGTCCTAACGCTGCGTACGATGTCGCCCTTAACGGTTGCGTTGGGTGCCTATTCAGGTGTCGGCTCGTCACTTGACTGTGGTTCTAAAATACGTCGCCCGTCGCCAATAGCCCTCGTGTAGCTCTAGTGCGACGATAATTCAAACCTAACCTAACCTAACATAAAAAGCAATTACCAACAAAGAGTAGTTTGTTCACGTTGGGTCTTTGGCGTAAAGCTGGCCAGTTCATCTTAGAGTGTCAATTAATAATGATAATCCGTTTAAAAAGCTATTAAAATAATTACCTTCAAGAATTATGATAGACCTAATGATTGTATTCTTTCCGAACGAAATAATTTAATTCTAACATAATTAAATAAATTAAAACATATGTTTATATTTGGAATCAAAAATATTTGCTCTCCAAAAATATTTATATATTTCCAGTATATTTCAGTATATTATATGTTTTGAGAAAGACAAATTCTTTTATATTTGGTGGCGCCATCTGCAAGTGCTTATTCTAACTATCTCTTATACTATATCGCCATCGTTTCAAAGTTATCACTAACCTTTCTATCTAGTTCTAACCTAACTATTCTAAGTTCACTAACCTTTTTCTATTTTGAGGTGCTATCTACAATCTCGTTACATAACTATTTCAATCACTTCGTACAAATAAAAAATACCGAATATCCCAAAACAACTGGAGAATTAAATTTTACATATTTTTGTTTCAGACACTGCTAATTTCGCTATCGGCCATCTTCTATGCGTCTGCTGAAAGGTCGGGCTACACACTTGTCATAAACCACATTCCAAAATATGGATGGCAAAAAGGCGGAGAAGGCTTTGGCCGGAGTATCCGGTACGATATCCGGCAATATCCGGACCCCGTAGTGGCTGAAAAATCAAGAGCTGAAATTCTTATGGAACTGCTACAGAAATCTGAAATGCTGGATTATCTAAAATCTCCTTTCGCGCGCTTTTACTTGAAAGAGAATGAATTGTTATGAAGTTTGTGGCTGATAAATTTGTTTGTTTAAACAACTGGATTAATTTATTTGATGAATAATAAAAATGGAATATTATATTGGTTATTATTTATTATTGGTTTTTATTTCAGTATCTTGTATCGTGAAATATGTGTAAATCAGCTGAGAAAGAATATCCAGAAATACAAATATGTTAAATATCATTAACGTTCTTTAAGATTTGTAATAGCTAAATTTTTTTTAATATTAAATTGTGTATTTTGAAATAAGGTTTAAATACTGGCCTTGTAAATGTGTACTTGTGACATGAATTGTTATTGTAAATTTTTTGTACATTTTTGTAAAAATTATAGTTGCAAAACACGTTTCTTTACAATTTCAGGAGCGTCACACATGGTAAAAAAATAACGAGTTCAAATACATTATATGTTAGTTGCGCCATCTATAGATATTGTTATGAAATAAAATAAAAAGTAAATAAAATATAAATGATAATGTAACAAAAGAAACTTATAGTTGCCTAAAATCAAAACTATACTTTTCTATTTTTAAATAAGTACATTTAAAAAACTCAATTATTCTTATATATAGTCTGTTAATTTTATATTAGCGCATTCTGAAGATCACACATTCAACAATTTATTATAACTTATATTATTTCTTTTTAATATAAAAGAAACACACTTGCACTTTATGCCTCTCAATTTCTTGCACCTTTCCTCTAAAGTATATAAATACTTATTTTATTTCTATATAAAGTTATTGTACTTTAAAACGCAATTAAAAGTCGATATTTAAGGTAAACTTTTTAATGTTTTATCAAGAAACTAGTAATAAGCATTGATGAGCAAAAAAAAAAACTTAGGAAGCGATATTTTAATTATAAAATATCCAGAGTTTGTTTTCCTAATACTAATTTATTTATATGATATTTTTTTGAAATTCTAAAACATTTGAGTTTTTTTATTGAAACATTGAGCGTATTTATTTTTCTTCTTTCTATTCGAGTTTTATTTTATAAGAACAAAAATACAACTTCTTAAATTAATAAAATATTTTGTTATAGTTACGTACTATAACGACATATGTCAGATCTATTGAGAATAAGCAACAGCAACAACAACTATCAAACATGCTTACTCATATAATGTAAATAAAATTATTGTCACTTATAATGTATCCTCGTAATTCCTTTTACAAACTGAGTTTATTTGGTTGATCAAATGTACACCATGACTTAGTAATCCAATGTAGCCCCACTAGTCCATTTTCAATAGAATGTATTCTATTATTTACTTATGATTATTTTTATGGTTAATTCATATATTGTAAATCGAAGTTTAAAATGTGCACTTTTAATATGTGTAAATGTGTATGTATATGTGTAAATTTAATATGTGTAAATAAATGTGTATGTAAATGTGTAAATGTGTATGTGTACTATTAAACTTCAATTTACAATACGTCTTTTGCTCAAATTTTACACAATTATTCACTGTTTGCTTACAAATAAGAAATCCAAAATATACATTTCATCTTGAGAATAGTTTTTTTTTCTATTTTCTGCTACAATAATTTTCCAAATATATTCATATTGCATGTACTTATAAGGTATTATGACATCTACTTTGGCACAAATTTAATATATTATGGTAATAAGTTAGCGTAAATGGTTTTAAGTTTCTGGTACAAGTTAAGTTCAGTTCAAAAGTTATTCACGATTAACCATTGAAGAACAATTGATTAGTATTATCTTTTGAAAAAAAACATTAATATCTTTCAAATCAAATCCTATAAGTCCAGGAAGAAATATGCATAAAAGGTAAAAAGTAATACGCCCAACGTGGGGCTCGAACCCACGACCCCGAGATTAAGAGTCTCGTGCTCTACCGACTGAGCTAGCCGGGCTTGTAGATACATGCTCAGATTAACATTTCAATAAAATATAGTATACTTAAATGTATTTAGTGTGTATATCAAAATATATATAAAATTTCTAAATATAAACTTTTTAATTAAAAATGTATTATGTAAAGAAATGATCTTTTTTAATTATTCATTCAAACTTGAAAATAAACTTGTACAATTACATTTAGCTTGAAAATATTTATAACATTGTTTAAACTGTCGCAGTATAGCTTTTTTGGTGCTTTAATTTCACTAAGCTTAAATTTCCCTAACAAACAAAACATTATGTGTTTATTCAATATGTCTTGACTTTTAAATAACGAGAAGAGATTGAAAAAAATTATTTTTATTGATTTACAAAAACGGAGTATGTATTAATTCTTCTAGCATAGCCTCAAAGCTCAAACAATGTTTTTTAACGACTGACGAGACGACCATCCTATAAGTGCTTTGGGAAATGCTTGCCTCAATGGCATGTTTCAGGTCTTGAGTGGCAACAGAAATGCAGAACGAAAATAATTTTTTTTCTTCAGCCTAGATGAGTTAATCCATGCCACGTTGAACATTGCACTATTCTGAACAATGATTGATTGAAAGAAGTGCAGGAGTGAAAGCTGAAAAGAACTAGTGCGTCACCCGAAACAAGCCAATAGCTCGAAATTTCATAATGAATAAAAAATTAACTATAATATATAATGTATTCTATTTAAAAAAAAAAACTCATCATATATATGTTTCGACAAGCAACAAAGTTACTGCCTCTTTTACTGACACCGACTAAAAAGCGATTATTATTGCTATTATAACTTTCAGTTAAAAATAGAATACGTTTTAGATGTAACATAATAAAATAAATTATACTAGAATAAATTATACTATTTATATGAAAATCCTCAGGAAGAAAATGTTTGTCCTTAACAAACGGAACGGAATGGCATTTAAGGATTTAATCCCGATTTATAATAATGTAATTATATATATGTAATTCACAAAGCAACAACATTAGCGAAACAAGACGACATAAGATTATTTTAAGTTGTGTCCCACGACCGCTTATAAGCTTCAATGAAATGGAAAGTGACCAAAATGAAAGAAAAGGTCTATCAAAGTTCTTATTTTCACTGCTTCGTTTAGATTTAGACGAAGAGAAAAGTACTGATTAATTTGGCAATTTGGTTATTTATTTGTTTCCGGCTTTCTGTTTCTAGAATGCTTTAGAAGCTTTAACAAAGCCAAGTACGTCTCGTAATTTTAAACCTTGGTCAAGTAACGAGGTCGACGCCAAAGCGGGCACCATAGATATCATATAAAAGTATTAGATTGGCGGATCACGTGACCTCCAATGCTAACGACGCGACGGGACGCGCATGGAGACCAGAATTTAAGGGCAAACAGACCACTGTTGCCACCACTTTAAGGAGAAAAATGCTGCGGCATCATCGAAAAAATACCATTTCATACTAAAATTATATAAAAAAGAATACTAGAAAAGCGCTTCACGTATTTTTTTTTATATTAAGTCACTTTTTATGATATTTTCTTGTAATTTTAGAATTAAATTATATTTTTTTGATGACGCCGTAGTATTTTTCTCCTTAAAGTGGTGGCAACACTGACATTTTTGCCCTTAAATTCTGGTCTCCGTGCGCGTCCCGTCATTAGCATTGGAGGTCACGTGATCCGCCAATCTAATATTTTTACTATGATATCTAATGGCAGGTACTCAACGAAACCTCGAGCGACATCGTACGCTAACACCGTCGGTACTTAGAACTCCACGGATTTAAGGAGCACGTCTATCCTAGTATATACTCGGGTATTTATAGTTGGATTTTGGGGATTCATATTTCCGTCTATAGAAAAGTACTGATATACCGGCATATAGTTTATAAATATATTTTTAAAATTTCATTCAGTCAGTTTCATAGAAAATTAACTGACTTCACCATGAATTCTACTCATGCACTAGAGTTAGAAAAAACCTGAAAATATTTACCTGCCCGTCGGGGAAATTGGGTTGTTTCAGATGACGAAATCTCTTACAGATGGTTTACAGATTCATTCTTGTTTGGAAATTTTTGTATTAGGCTTCTTCTAATTAAGTTCGTATTTTTCATATACATAATTTAGAAAATTACTTTCTCTCAGACAGTATAGTCTCTTCAGTATACACAACTGCATATATGAATTGTGTGCATTTAAACCTTACATCCCTACAAAACTGTCATACATTTACTTTCATGTACACATTGTCCTGGTTTTTCAGATAAAATTTCGACCTTAAACATGTTTAAGAATACTTTTTATCTCTCTATATTAAAAAAAGTAAGCTCTTTTAAAGTGTCAGCATCATGAAATATTGATGTTAGAAATCCAAATTTTTTTGGGAAGGTGTGTCTCCCTAATGCATCGACCTTAATTTTTTTGTTTTTCAAATTTCCAATTAGTTTTTTAATTAAAAATAAAAATTAATTTTTCTCTATGTTAAAGTATAGGATTTGAAAGTGTCAGCAGCCATAACATGATGAAATATTGATGTCAGAAACCCAAATTTTTTTGGGCAGGTGTGTCTCCCTTATGCCTCGATGCCCACTTATTTGTTTTTCAAATTTCCAATAAGTTTTTTAATTAAAAATTACAATAAGTCAGCCACAAAAAAAATCTTATTCCTTTTCTGCAAAACGGCACGGTGAAAATCATCAGAAATGCGTGATTTTGTTACGTTCTTTTTAAAGAACAATTGCTCTCTTTTCTGTTCTTTTAAAAAAAACAGTTCTTTAACTTGTTCTTATTTCATTGGTTTTGTGTTTATATATTGAAAAGGTTCACAGATTTTTTCAAAAATGATTTTGCCTTAAAATATAATATAGCAAGATAGAAGGTTTATAGATTAAAATTATGAAAAAAAAGATAGTAAAAAAATTATGACAAAACTATTTTAAATAAACATTTAACATAACAATTAGTCTAATAAACATTTTCAATAAACAAAATTTTTTTAGAACAAAATTATTTTATTAATTATTTTATTTAATTCTGCTAAAGTGAAATCACAAAATTTCCTTTTTTTTATAAAACAAGATTTTTTTTTAATTATAAAAATGATTTTGCCTTAAAATATATTATAGCAAGATAGAAGGTTTATAGATTAAATAAATTATGTAAAAAAAATATAGTAAAAAATTATGACAAAACTATTTAAATAAACAATTAATTATTTTATTTAATTCTGATAAAGTGAATCACAGAATTTCCCTTTTTTATAAAACAGTTTTTTTTTTTAATTTTCAGAACTGATGAAAAATATCGCGTTGTTCTTTAAACTTTTTTCTTCAGCTGGCTTGGCAGATGGCTTTCTTTTTTTTTTATTTAATCTCTCGTTTTTATTATTCGTTCGCATCACCACGGTAAAAGAGTTTTATTTTATTTTTTTATTACTTTGTACACTCGAATATGCGTCAACATATTCCTTTTTGTTATTTTAGAAAGTTTTTAGAATATTTTAACTCTTGTTAAACATTGTTTTATTATTTATTGTAAAGCCAACATATTAAGCGAAATGGTTTTTTTTAGCTTCCACACTACGTTTATAACGTAAAAAGTGGAAGGTATTATAATCGTTCAATCCGTCTGTCTGTCACCCACTTTCACAGAACGAACCGCAAGTCGCACAAACAAGTGGGATATATCATTTTGAAGCAAAAAATTAGGCTAGGTTACATCCCAAATTTCATTAAAATATTTATGTGATATGATTCAGTTTGGATTGTTGTAATATCACAATAGAGTGAGATGAGAGTAATAATGAGTGAGAGTGATAATGAGTATCATTAATTTGCGAAAGAAGATTAATGAAAATAGTTAATTTTGACGTTTAAAAGTTTGAATTAGAAATAAATTATAAGCTGAAGGCCCTGTTTGGCGAATTTCTTTCTGAGGTGTATAAATAGTGCGTTTTTTTGTTGAGCACAAATATTGTGTGGAAGCGGTTTAAGTGACAGATTCTGTAACAAACCTACTTTTTAGTTTTTATTATTTTTCGTTGTGAGATGCGTTTTTGCAAGGATCTCCCTACGTGTTACGTTTCACCATTTTTTGTTTACGTAAATGATAGTGTTTTTGTCTTTATGTATCTGTCCATGGTCTACTCAACTTTAAGGTCACAGAAGCTCTTTGGACGTCACGCCATCCGACCGGTCCGGAATGTAAGCAATTTCAAAGAAAAAGTACGAAACCTATTTGCGCACGACCAATTATATATACTTATCTGGTTGCGAACAGGTTTCGTTTCTCTCTTTCGGAACAGCCAACAACATGAACCTGAAAAAACTAAATTTGGGGAGCGATAGCGAGAAGGGGGCGTAGCTAAAAAAGTCATACTTAAAAAAGTCATACAACTTAAAAATTTTGAGTGAGCCATTGGGTTTTTAAAAAGAACCTAAGAGTAAAAACAGGCTAGGTTAATACTGCGATATTAACGGGGGTTGGCGAGTTATTACTGAGCAAAGTAATACAATATATTTTTTTAAGAAATATAACTTAGCGGCCGCGAAGCGGTCCAATGTATTTGCCAGCAATTCCCGTGGGTTTGCGAGCGACAGCGAGCAGGGGGCGTAGAGGAAGAATGCAAGCTTGCGACCCAATGAGATTGCGCAGCAATATCCAAGGGTGCGAGCTTGCGGCTGAATATAACTATATTACCAAGGCTCGACATAATTTTGTCATAGATACAGACCTGGATGGCAAATTATACATAGGCCTGTGCAAAGTCGGGTTGGAAAAGTTACGTTCACCAGCGAGCCGGCCGCGAAGCGGCTTATGGGAAACCGGGAGTTGGAAAGCGATAACGAGCAGGGAGCGAAGCCCCCTGCTGGCCGCGAAGCGGCCAATGGAATTGCGCAGCAATGCCAGGGGTTGGCGAGCGATAGCGAGCAGGGGGCAGAGCCCCTTAGTAGATTAAATAGAAGTAAAGCTCTTCTCCTTTCCATCAAAAATGACTTTGATGTCAAAAGTATATTTTAATATTTTTTAAAAAATGTCAATTCTTCACATTTTTTGCTCAGGAAAAGATAATTTCGCTTCGCAACATGCAATTCGTAGTTCAGCTGACAATTTATCATTTTTAAAACCAAATCCTGTTATGCACAATAAAATTAAAATTAATTATTAAATATTAATTAATTATTAAATAAATTAAATTAAAATTAATCTGGAAAAATGTAGAGCTGTACAACCTATATATATTTAAAATTTTAACGTGAAAGTCGTCGATAATATATCCATGAGGGCAGGAGACGGTCCCTCTCTGCCCTACTTAATTTTTATTTTCATCTGTAATGGGTTCATAGAAGAAAATAGGTAATTTTACCATGCAAGAAAATTAATTTAAATAAAATAATTTTTTTATATGATTGCAAAGTGTATATAATGCAATATTTTGTTTATTGTGTTTATTAAGTTTGTATATTGTGTTTCAACTTTTAATCTATATATTTTTACACACAGTTACTTCATGTACTATACATTTAGAATATCTATGATTTATAAAGAATATAACGGTATTTAAAAAGGACCCTGAGGAATAACTTTTTAAAGAGCTAGAATTGTATTTAATGTTTGATATAAAATATGTTTGTTTTATTTATTAGATATGTGCTGTATTTTTGCAATTTTCTTGCACAATACATGTGAAGATAGTAGGTATCGGGTTTGGCTTCTGTTCCCACGCTTAACACAGCTGTTAATAATGTGTCATAATATTATATATTTTTTATTATTAAAAATAACTAAATAATAAACAATACCTAGAAATTAGTTATTAATATAGCACATTAGGAAAATTTTTATTTTTAGTTAGAGCACAGGATGCAGCAAATTATTTTTAGAGCACAGAAAATGAAAAGCAGAACATGTGTAGCGATTGTGAGATAAAATTTCAATGTTATACACAACAACGAATCCGTACAAAAATACTCAAAGCAATCTTCAATCATTTTCTATTTCTCCAAGGATTCCATCCAAGCATAGAAGCCAAACCCGAACATTTTTAAGGTCTCACATTTATACTTAAGAGGAAAAAATTGAGTTTTAACAGACATAACGACAAATTACCTTGTCAAAATCTTGACATACAGCGGCCCTCAAATTTAGAAAAAGAGGAAAAGTTTTTGCTTGCCCTTGCCGGTCCCTGTGTCGCCCCCAATTTTCGAACGCCTTTTCCATGAATTGGAGCGGAACGACAGTCGACGCATTCTGTACCTAGAGACTCTAAATCTTTGGAATAAGTTAATTTGTTAATAAAAGGGGGGGAAACACAAATTTCAAAAGTGGACTAATGGCTTGAAGTTGACTTTGCCTCATTTTGTGGATTATTGCAAAGTTTAATTAACGACTTGTAGTTGGTTGTGATAATTATTAATTAATTACTTATGATAGTCACAGGTCGATGCATAAAATAATAGCTGACGAATAAGTAAAAACTATAAGCCGGAAAAATTAATGAATCTTAGAAATTAACAACTGCTGGGAAAAAAGTTTTTGGTGTTAGTTAAATGCTTCCGGAAATAAAACTTAGCTATTGCTGAATCTAAAAAAAACCCCTTTTAGTTGTTAAATGATCACATAAAATAATCTTTTATGCAAAGAATTTATCCAATTATTCAGTCTAAAATTACCTACTCCGTAGTTTATTAACCTGTACTATAAATATATACTTATAAAGAATATATTTTTGAAAAATCTTGTAAAATATTTTAGTTTAGAAGAAAATGTAAAAATAATCAAGCCAAAGTTTTAATTTTCTTTAAGACTAATATTTATTTTATATCCATATTTTTTCTATGAAATTTAAATTAATTTGTTTCTGTTTGCGTAAATTATGTGTAATTTACTTATTATTTTTACTTATTATTTTTACAATAGTAGTACCCGTATCCGGATGATTCACACAACGAAGATTTTCTACTCTACAAAATATATATTTCATATTATTTCAAATAAAATATATCTCTACAGCCCCTTCAACACAATCGCTATTTTTAACTTTAAAAAAAAAACTTATTAATCATTTCACCTCGATAAAAACCTTATATCAAATCCATGGTCGTCCCTCTTTAAAAAATACAATCCCTCTATCGTCAATAATATTTTATTTTTTAAACTCACTATTTCGCAACTCAACACTGTTCCCCGTATCACCTTAATCGAACCCACAATTATCCTTTTTGTTTCCCCTAAATGATCTCTAATATGGATTTCCGGGGACGAAATAAAGAAAAAAAAATCCTTCCGGGTCACCAATACTCTTAATCCCTACGATTATCCCTTACCTTCAGCATAGAAAATGGTGGTTTGACAATATGCTATCTGATATTTCATTAAATAAATTTAATTTTTTATTTGTGTCCTCGCAATTTAATATTGACTACTTAAATGAAGCTATTTTTTAGGAAAAATAACCACGATTAATATTTGTACTTTCTTAAAACAAAAGAGTGAAATCCACTCATATAGGGGAAGTGCATTTTCGGCACCGGAAAGGAGTGGAAAATAACTCAGACTGAGTTAAAACCGCTCGTTTTAAGAGTGTAGGACGTAAATTGTTTTCTTTTATTTCTTTTACCCACTCCGCAAAAAGAGTGAAATCCACTCCTATAGGATAAGTGCATTTTCGGCACCGGAAAGGAGTGGAAATTAACTCAGACTGAGTTAAAACCGCTCGTTTGTTTTAAGAGTGTAGTAAAAATCAGATTCTACTATTAAACACGTAATTTTTTTTAAAAAATACTAAAAAAAATAGCCAATTGGTCTTCGGGATTTTTTTTTTCATTTTGTGAATAGTACAATAAAATTCAGCCTAATATATACATTGATGTGCCGACAAGAAATATGCTTAATACATCTAAAATATATTAAATGAATTCCCCTATAACACGAAGTCAAAATTATTTATCATCATAATTTAAGTAACCAGTTAGAAAAGTTTAATATCAATTTTAATAAAGCGACAGTTATACATAAAAAATATGACAATTACAATTCATTTTAAATACAGTTTAAGTCAATTGATGACATTTTTAAGAAGTTTCAAAAATTCCAACAAATACACCCTACGTCATGTTTGCACAATGTACTGGGCCATCTATAAACCTGAATGCCTGAACAATTACTTCTGGTACCTACTCAAGTGTCTACCTCTTCACTGGACCGCGGTTCAAAATCACGTGGCCTACCGCCTATATCTTTCGTATAGCTACACTGCGCAAATTAATTCGAGCAAACCTTATAATACAAATGAAGGGTGTCGTTGCATTGTAGTTGCAAGATTCCTTCTCCTAATTATATACGAGGGTTGTTTTTTTTTTCAACCTAAGATGGGCTGTAACAAAAAGACGGGTCAAAATACAGAAAAGATTTTTTTACCAAAAGTAATGTACAATACTGCTTATTTCTCCACATAATCATCTTGTCGATTAAGGCATTTGTTATACCTGTAAACAAGCTTTGAAATACCCTTTTCATAAAATGTAGCCGCCAATGATTGGGAGGGAGTTGTGACGGTTTCGTTTAAAAAAGTAAATTTGGAAGCTTTACGTCAATTTTTTCTGTCCTCCAAGCCACTGCTAGTCCATAATTCACTTATGGTGAACCTTTGAGTTTCCCTAATCCCTTGGTCAACTCGCTGAACAATACCGTCTGTAGCGACAGACTTGCTTCCTTGGTCCCCTTCTTCATGAACATCAGTATTGTTCAGCGAGTTGACCAAGTGTTTAGGGAAACTCGAAGGTTTACCATAAGTGAATTATTGATAAGCATAATGGCTTGGATTGTAGCGCTTCCAAGTAAACGTGGAGCTCAAAGAAACCGTCACAATTCCCTTCAAATCATTGGCAGCTACGTTTTATGAAGAGGGTATTTTAAAGCTTGTTTACAGATATGAGAAATGCTTTAATCTTCAAGGTGATTATATGGAGAAATATGCAGTATTGTATTTTACTTTTATTAAAAAAATCTTTTTTGTATCTTGACCCGTATTTTTGTTACAGCCCATCGGTGGTTGAACAAAAAACAGCCCTCGTAATTAAGCTATAGGGCCCGATGCACATTGGAGGTTGGTTGGTTGGTTGGTAGACACATATATTCAGGTTTGTGTGCTTGGTCAGCGACCCGCTTATAAACCTTCGTCAAGTAAGACAGACACAACAGACAACACACACACACACATAAGTGGATCCATCTAATTTTTAGAGACAGAGGCCAACTAGAGGATCCCCAGAATTGGCTTGTCACCCCCAGAGGTATTGATTTGGTATGGGAACTTAGAGGACTTTCGGACCCAACAGATTTAACGAGCACGTACTCCGCATATACTCGGTAGGTCTTCAGTGGTACCGGGACTCGATCGCAGGACCTTCCGATCCCGAGACCGAGACGCTGACCACTAGGCTCACTACGGCCCCACATTGAAGATATTTGACCATGGTTAATTTAACTGGACAGGGTCACCAATAAAGGGGCCGGACACTATATCTTAGTTATGCTTTGGGAACGTTTTTTTTCTTCTTTACTTTGAGGCTGTTTTGTTGGCGGCTACGCCTTTGTAGACTCGCCATATTCTCCAAAACTGAGAGCCATTTTTCTTGGCACTACCTAGGCGACTCCCACTGCCAATTTTGACCCTCAGATTACGAAGTATATTGTAGTTTGGAAACTGTGAGTTTTCAAATTACAATACCACATCTGGAATATGCTGTTCAGTTTTGGTCTCCCTTCCTCAGAAAAGATATACAGTTGCTTGAAAAAGTTCAGCATAGGGCTAAAAAAATGTCTAGTATTGACAGGTCTTCTAGTATTGATTATGATGACAGATTAAGATATTTTTAAACATGTATTCCCTGGAAAATAGGAGAGCTAGGGGTGATTTAGTACAGTTATTCAAGTTCATAAAACAGGGAGACATGGAGGGCTTAGGTTTAACCTGAAATAGCCGGACCAGAATATGATCAGAAATTGAAATAATCGTGGACATGATCAGGGAGGTAAGAAAACATTATTTTTAGAATAGAGTTGTCAATGAGTGGAATGCTTTACCAGATTATTTTGTGCATTCGAAGAGAGTAGAGGATTTTAAAAGAAACTTGATAGTCATTGGAAACTGGTAAAGTATTAGATTTATTTTGGACCAACCTTGCTAGGCCTCTGGCCTATTGTTGGTCGACAATTTTTGTATTTGTATATTGGTATTTGTAAATAAACCTTACCCAAATTCTGTCAAATAGAAGGTTGTCACACCAATACATGTAAAGGGCACCGATGGCACCGACTCCCGCCAAAAGTACAAAGAATTTGGCGAGAATTTTTGACACCTCGTTTGACAGGAAACATTGGGAACTAATAAAGTGTGACGGTGGAAATGTAGAGCGTTTTGTTTGATCGACGAGGAGTATAAAAAGAGAAAGTGTGTAATTGTACGGCATCAGTCCCCCATTGCCTATTATTTGGATTACTATTCCTTCTCAAGGAGTTTTACTTTTACAAACATGAACAAACTAGTGGTAAGTCATGTTTAACCCTTATTCGCATGATCATCATTTTTTTTTTTTAATTTTTCTAATTTTCAATTTTTTTCTGTTTTTTTACAGCTAAAATAAAGATTATTTAGTGTCATAACCTTTCTAAAATAATTAGTGCAGTAATTAATTAGAGTTTTATAAAAGGTAGCATCTCTGCAACCTTCAGTTTTTAGCTTGTATTTTCTCCAAAAACAGTGGTCCAACAACTTAAGCAATTTTTTAAAACTACAGAACATAAGAAATGTGAAAAATATTTTTCAAAGTAAAAAAAAAATTAATATGAAAAATAACTCAATGAACTTTCCTTGTACAGACGACGAGGCACAAACACAACAACCCAACAAGTTACCTTCCTCTAAAACAAAAATAATTTTAACTTTGTACATTTTTTTCACTCTGAACGAAGTTTCTATACAGTTCTTCTAACAAATAACAATGCAACATACTCGCTGACGTCACTTAACAAACAGAAAGTAGGGGAAAACCCCAGGTAGCATATATGCTACTTTATGAGAATAAGGGTTAAGTGTTTAAAATTAATCAATTAATTATTAAATATTAAAAATTAATAAAATATTTATTTTTTGTCCACTTAATATTGCATTTGTAGTCATAGAATTAAAAAATTATAAATAAAAAGTATTTTTAAATTGTTTTTTTTTAATATATATTTATTTTGGAATATCTTTTGGAAGTAAGATTTAAAAGCAAATACTTTAAAATATCTGTCACTAGTAAATGTAGGATCAACAGCACAAAAAAAAAACCCCGAAAACTTATTTATACAACTTACTTAGCTTTGAAAATTACGTTGTAAAGTTTATTAAGCTTTTATTGAAACAAAATAATGCTTATATACTAACATTTTTATATTTTTCTCCAACATTCTTTTCTCTTGTAAGAAAAAAAAATTAACTATAAAAAAACTATTAAAAAGTAATCTTGATTTTCTTGTATCAAACTTTAAACTTCACCAAAACCTTTGAAAAATAATATAAATAAATTTTCAATTTCAAATCAAAAGTATGTTATTATCATTTTAACTACTTTTTTGTAAATTATGAGTTCCATATTTTTCAAAAATTTATGTTTAAGATTATTTTGGTAGTCAAAAATTTTGTGAAATAGTAATCTACTATTTAAAGCACTTTTCAAAAATTCAAACTTCATAAAATGGAAAAAAAATCAGCTTGAATTTAAAAACTTTAAAACACCATGTATGTATATTAGATATTCTTAAAATAATCTCTCTCTCTCTCAATTACCTATTGCTACAGAAAATATGTTACTACCATTGTTTTCAATCATTCAATTTTTTTGTTTAATATTTTGGTGCTGCCATCTATGAATCTCCCTAGAAAAAATACAATATAAGATAAAATTCGATTTTTATTTATTTAATTAATTAAAAAATTTTGAAACAAGTAAGCATTCCATTTCAATCCCAAATTATATATAAAAAATCGGAATCTTAGATGATTGTTTTCTTCACAAAACTTGTTACTTTTGTATTTTATTGAAAATACCATTGTTTACAAACATGTATATTTTTTGGGATTTTTAAAGATTAGTGCTGCCATCTATTTTTTATACAAAACATTGAAATTAATAAAACACTTTGTATCTCTGAAATTTTATAAAATGTCTGAAACTCATGTAAGTTTCCTTTTGGTTCATTGTTAGCAAAAAATTTCAATTAAAATAATGTAATGTTCTGACAGAATAAAAAATATGTATTTTTAATTTTTTTTTCTATAAACACCACCATCATTTAAATTTGGTGCTGCCATCTTTGATGTTTTGAACAAAACATAAAATTTAGGACAGAATGAAAATTGTACCTATCAAACCTCGTAAATCTAATATTTTCCTTCGGATGAACGAAAATTATTTTCTTTTCTATTAAACGTTGAAACTATAGTAAAAAATTAAAATATCTCGAAATTTCTAACGAAGCAGTCCTGAATAACATCAACTGAAATTACTGTAATTTTATTCTTTGTTCTGGTTTCAAATTGGAGAATTGTATTTAAAAACATCAAAATAAAATTCTTTAGTATCAATCAGTATAATAAAATGTTCCCAAAACTAAATTAAAAATAGGCCCGTTAAATTTGAACCACTGAGCTACACTGAGTGAAATGTATGGCCATTTATTTCATAAAGAACATGTGTTATATTTGAATTGTAAGTATAATCCATTGTTGTGGTTACTGCAATTTCCCACAGATATGAGATCTAATCCAATCTTCATTTCCCAGCTCATCACTCTGGCCGTCCTCCTGGTGTCCCTGTCTGTGTCCGCGGACCATCTCGGCCATGGATACGGACTCCACGGCCACGGCTTCAGCGGCCACGTGGACGAGCACGGGTACAAGGTGGACATCGAGCACCACGGACACGGACACCACGGACACCACGGACACGGCGGAAGCGGACACAGCAGCCGGTACTTCCACATGCAGGGACACCACGGACACCATGGCGGATTCCACTAAGAGGTGTTTCGAAGGGAATGAAGGTGGGTATTTTTGTGTTTTCTGGGAGTTTGACAAAGTTGCATAGGCATTCTATTATTTTTTTAAACATTCGTTGTCTTTTGTGAGGGTGTTTTGGGGGATAAGGCACCTCTGCTTTTGAAGCATTTTGTACCAACCTCAAATCTCTGAATTGACGTGGCGGTAGGAGCTACCCTCAACAACGAGCTGAAGAGTCCATTGCTTTTTCATTCTGCACGGTAGAGGGCAGCACTACACCGCGCTTCTCTTTTTAGTCCATAAATTACGTGAAGGCCGCTCAGTGGCTGAGAGGTTAAACGTGTCCGCCTCGTAAGCCCAAGATCGCGGGTTCGAGCCCCGGCTGAGTCGTCGGATTTTCTGGATGGGAAAATCTTGGGCGCGCATGTCATATGATTATGTGGCATGTAAAGATCCCTGGAGGGTCCATTTGGCTTGGGTTCTCTCGGCAAAATTAAATCTCGGCATACTTTAACATCCACAGAGAGCTCAGATTCATTGTAATCTGGGCGTCAAAATTGGTAGCGAGAGTCGCCTATATGGTACCACAAAAAAAATGGCTCTCAGTTCTGGGGAATATGCCGAGTCTGCAAAAGGCTTAACCGCCAATATTACAGCCCCATTAGAGAAAAAATAAATAAATTACGTGAGGCGGTTTTGACCCACTGTTCCCCTTGAAAATCGTGAGGTATGGATCAAACCATTCTCCTAAGGGAACGCGGTACCCAAAATGTGGGGTTGCCCAGAAAATAATTAAACATGCTCGAATGCTGTGAGCTAAGGATATTGCAAAAAAAAAGAAGGAATCCTCTAGAAGGTGGAGGTTTATTGAAAATGATATAGTGGTTTATTAAAATGGTTTTGGAAATTTAATGTTGATTTTTTAATTTTTTAATTTTTTCAGCTTGTGAATGGTTAAAACCGTAAGGCTTTTAGGTAAATTAATGTAGAGCTCCAAATTTCTTTTTCCTGTGTGGAAACATATACGTTTAAACAAAAGTTGGTACGGGATAAGGTCTAATGTGAATAGATTTTTTTTAAAAAAATGATGAAGTTGAAAATTTACAAAAAAATCCTATTTTTTGGCCATTTTTATACATAAAGCTACATAACTGTTTTTTTAACTGATAAGTCAATATCCATACCAACTTTTATTAATAGATGTTGTGGGAACAATTAAAAAAAATCCATTAAAAAATTCTTTAATTTGTAGGAGGAGTAGCATTTTGAAAAAGCGTTAAAAAATTTTAAATTTTTAATTTTTTAAAAAAACTTACTTTTCAATATTTATCATTTTTTTCGTATATGTTTATTGAATGTTAGTTCTTTGTAAAATAGTTTAATTTGAATGCTAGCGAAAAGTAGTTAATTTTTGGGGTACCGCTTCCCCTAATCTCACCTGAGATTTTTCAGAGAGTTTGTGCACTGTAAGTGCTTGGGATTTATTTCAAAAACACTTTTAACTTTAGAATTTTTTTTAAGACTAGTTTTAAGATTGAAAACAATTAAGAATATATCTGAAGATTTTTTTTGTTTTGTTATTGAAACTCGAATGTTACATCAAAGGATTTTGTTCTTTAAAATGCCCCAATCACCCAGTTTCGTCTTTATATGCTATCAATCATAGTCTGTCATCGTTTTGTCTTTATATGCTATTATTATCATCGCCTTGACTTGCTTATATTTATCTTCAGTTTTCAGTTTTCTAATGAGCTGTTAAATAACTATTTTAACAATTTATATTATAACTAACGTATACAGATCTTAACTAAATTATCTTTTTTGCAAACATTATATTAGAAGAATATTAAGTTCTCGTTTAAATAAAATTCCCTTTAGTTATTTTAATTCACTCTACCAACACCAACTCACAATTTGTGAAAAATTTTAAAGATTACGCTTCTTCAACATTTCCAATAGTCTTGAAAGTCTCGCAAACTTTAATGTTTCGCGTTTCAAATATTATTATGGTAAACTATCATATAATGGCCGGCCTGGTGATTGGCAAAATTTGGCGAGCTTGAAAATTTAATGTCGAGTTGTTATACCTATCGAGTTGTAGCAAATATGGAATTGAAATTTTACCACATATCTGTATATTCGTTGCTTTACAACGTAACGTAAATCGCCAAATCGAGACCAGCCATTATGTCATAGCTGTTCCATTATTACCATAGATATCATAGTAAAAGTATAAGATTGGCAGATCACGTGATCCCCAATGCTACCGATGGGACGCGCATGGATACCAGAATAAGAGGGCAAATGGGACAGTGTTGCCATCAGATTCATGAGAAAAATATTACGAAAAAATACCGTTTAATTCTAAAATTTAAAAAAAAATACCGTAAAAATACTATCTACATTTTGGAATCTTTTTAGTGACTTAAAAAAAAAAAAGGTGAAACGCTTTTTTAGTATTTTTACGGTATTTTTTTGTAATTTTAGAATTAAACGGTATTTTTTCCTAGTCTTTTCCTCCTTAATGTGGTGGCAACACTGGCCCATTTGTCCTCTTATTCTGGTCGCCATGCGCGTCCCGTCGTTAGCATTGGAGGTCACGTGATCTGCCAATCTAATACTTTAACTATGATATCTATGATTATTACATACATTTTTTTTATTTGTTTCATGTTTAACTTATATATTTCTTTAATTAAAATTACAGATTGGATATCCAGCTCTTACTGGGACACAATGTGAAGGTTCTTCTCATAGCCGCGGAGCCAACAAAAACTTCTCTACGGTTCTGAGGATTTTCCCATTCGCAAAGTTTAAGTAGTCATCTTTAATTGAGTCAGCAAATAAAATGTTTAAAAACAAATAAGTGTTTATTTTTTTACATTTTTTTGTAAAGCTTTTTACTGGAGAACAATTTGAATATTTCATTCAAAATTTAATTGAGAATTTAAAAACGTGATACTTTAAAAATAGAAATGTTAATTTTCTTTCAATTACCCCATGAATATTTAGTTTTAAAACACAAATAACCTCTGCTTATCCAAATTTGAATCAAATAAAAATATCTCTTTATAAAACTATTAGTGTCCAAACCAGTTAAGTAAAATAGAAAAAGATTTTTGTTTTTCATCCCTATTATTTCTGGGTTTTTTTTAATAAAAACCATTCATTATAAAATATTCAATTTTATTAAGGAATATTACAATTTTAAATATTCAGTAAAACAGTCTTTCTTAGAAATGGGTTTCAACCCCGACAGCCTAATCCTCAATTCCAAAAATACTTCAATAATAAATTTGAATAGTTTATGTTATGACATATTTTCACTAGATGGCGACACTACATATTTATAATAAGTAAGTTCCGTTTTAAACACCTCTAGAAGAAAACTATTATTTGAACAGGCGTGTCTTTAAATGTCTACTAATAAATCTATTTTGCTAATAATCTATTGTGAAATAATTTGACCAATGATATGTTTTTCATTAACATTTTCTTCTGATATAATTCTGAATTGAAAAATTAAACTCTTTATACATATTTTTATTTTTTACTTTAAAATATATGTCCGATTTAAAATCTTGAATAAAAATTGCACTATTTCCGGATGTATTTGAATTTTTAAAAATCTCGCAACTAGATGTTTAGGCTTGCGTCGAGATTCAGTTTAATGTTTAAAGCCATCTCCTTATCGTCCTTGAAACTAAATGAATTTTTGGTAGAGATTTACTGTACAGTCCCCCTTGGCGAACTTTCCAAAATCGCGCCAAATGTCCGTATTTTGACGACATTATTTTAAAAACCACGATTCAAAGAAAAAATCGTATGGGAATATTTCTTATGGAAACTCAACCAGCGGTCCGATAGGGGTGCCGGAAAACGCATCGGTGCGAAGTCATAGAATTCGAATCTTCAGTCAAAGTCAGACAGATTGCCAGAAAAAATTATTTATCGCCAAATCCGAAAACATCGCGCCAAGGGGGACCGTACAGTAAATCTGATCCGAATTTTTTAAAGTTATGTAACATTTAAATCTCAGATGATTCTATCCTAGTTAAACTACCTTTCAAAAATACATTAAAACTAAGAAAAGAAAGTAGTCTAAAAAAAATTTTACAAAACCTAAAGCGACAATATTGAATTTAGACAAAACACATTTTGGTTGAAAAGAGTATTTTAATTCCATTCATAAAAATATTTTTTAAAGTCTTTGTTACACAGATTTTGCAATGTCACTTTAATACATGAGTAACTTTGATTTTCTTCAGCCATATTTGCAGATTTGTGGATCCATAACTAAAATTTTAAAAAGCACGGATTAAGCATGAACACCTGTTAGCCTAAATACACTGCTCAAAACAATTAGGGGAGCACTTTGCGTACTTTTGTTATCCTTTCAGTCCCGACTTTTTATTTTTTATTCTAGAAATCTAAATGTTGTGGAATAGATTCATTATGCAACCAGAATGAAATGGTAAAAAACAGAGGGGTGTATCCTAATTTTTAAAACTAAAATGTTAGGGAAAAAATTGGAACTATGACTTTTGAATAAATTATAACCATAATTATTTCAAAACTTTATTTGTTGAAAATAGTCAAATTTAATTTTTAAACATCTAAAAATGTAAGCATGAAGAATTAAGGGTCAATTTATTTCATAAAATTGTTTTCCAGTGAATTTTATTTTACCATGTTTTTCATATTTTCATTTAATCAAAACAAAAATTATTTAATTCTTCAAAATACATGATTCTTCCATCTAACGATACATAAGTGCGAGCTTAACTTAGTAAAAAAAAATCTCTAGCTGTTGATTCCAAATGGAATCATTTGGGGTGGAAGTGTTTAAACCATGCGTTGGGGCCGTAGTGAGCCTAGTGGTCAGCGTCTCGGTCTCGGGATCGGAAGGTCCTGCGATCGAGTCCCGGTACCACTGAAGACCTACCGAGTATATGCGGAGTACGTGCTCGTTAAATGTGTTGGGTCCGAAAGTCCTCTAAGTTCCCATACCAAATCAATACCTCTGGGGGTGACAAGCCAATTCTGGGGATCCTCTAGTTGGCCTCTGTCTCTAAAAATTAGATGGATCCACTTATGTGTGTGTGTGTTGTCTGTTGTGTCTGTCTTACTTGACGAAGGTTTATAAGCGGGTCGCTGACCAAGCACACAAACCTGAATATATATGTCTACCAACCAACCAACCATGCGTTCCCCTAATTGTTTTGAGCAGTGTATATGACTACAGCGACACTACATTTATACAAAAAATGGAAAAAATCCAAGTATTGGTCAATATTTGTTACCTTTTGTGTACCCCATTCTCAACTCTTCAGCTAAAAAAAAACATAAATTTATTTTACGAAAATAGTATACAAATTTCAAATACAGCAAAATATCTTTTGTTTCGAAAAGTTGACCTTTGAACTATTAGCTTCCACACTATGTTTATAACTTAAAAGGGGAAGGTATTATAATCGTTCAGTCTGTCTGTCACCCACTTTCATAACCCGAACTACAAATGCTACGGACAAGTGTGATACGTCAAAAAATTCAGCGCATCGAAATTAGAATGCATTGAAAATTTCAGAAAAGAATTCGAATTCGAAGTACTTCGATTATTTTTTAAAAAACTGCCAAAACTGCTCATTTAAAAAGCATAGGAAGCCATTTTTATTAGAATTAAATCACCATTGCCATTCGCAACAATCGCTCGAAAAACTTTAATTCTTTTAGACAATAAATTAAAATAAATTTAGTTTTGTGACATCGATCAGTTTGAAATGACGTCAAATATATTTCGCTGCGAGATTCTTTGTATGTTGATATGAAATATTTTCATTCTATTTAAAAGCGAGGAATATTACATATTTGGCTAATTCCATGTAACTGTAGTGTAAGTCACGATTTAAGAGGAGATTAAAAGCTTTTTAAATTTAAAAAATAAACCAATTTAATAAAATACATTACATTATTTAGTTATAATAAGTGTAGATCAACTGTTCCACAATTTTTTTTCATTTAATGTTAAAAGTTGTAGTGATAATTACTTTTTACAAACGTGACTTACACTACAGACAGGATAATTTTGCATGGAATTACCCATTTATTCTTTGAAATATAAATTAATTTTTGCAAACGATAAATAATAGTTATTGAATTTTCGAAATAAAATTAATGAAACCAGCCAAATTTAGCATGTAAATGTTTAATATAGAATTAATGCTGTGTTTGGCGCCTTTTTACCTTTTGAACACAACTGTTGTGTAGATGCGGGTTAAGTGACAGATTCTGTTACAAACCTACTTGTATCTTCTCATAGTAACTTTTATTACTTGCATAAAATAAATATAATTAATGTTATTTATCAACCCATTAATGACGACTTTACGAATACCATTAACACCTTCATTTCCGAACAAAACAGTTAACTTTAACAACTGAGCTTTAAAATTCGTTTTAAGATTTTAATATAATATTTTTTACATTAATTGTTTGGGGCTATGGTCTTCATTGGTCTTATATTTTGTTTAATTGGATAAACTTAAGTAGGAAGCTCATTTATACGTCACAAATTTTCTTACTCATCGTCGTTGATGGATTAAAATAACTTTGAATATTTAAATAATAATGTAAGTAAATCGGCATTTGAATTTAAACCACATTAAAGAACATTTATATAACCATTAAAGTTTATATCATTATAAATAACCAATTTGTATAACTAAAACATTAAAAATACATTAATTTTTTTAAAAAAAAACAGTAATTTCCATACCTCCAAAAAAATTTTCTTCCAATTCTAAGTATTGATCTAAAAGAAATACAACACACACACAAAATATTCTTATAAAATCGTATTATATTCAAATACTTGTATGTTTAACATATGAACTTAATTTTACTTGTATGTTTGTTTAACATAAATTTTAATTTTACATGTAATTTAAATTGACATGTATGTATGTATGTTTAACATAAATATTAATTTTTTTGTGTGTTTTATTATATGTTTAACATGTAATAAAAAACACACAAAAAATTAACATGTAATAAAAAACACACACAAAATTACAATTAGGAAATAAATATATTACTTTGTCAACGAACATAAAATGTCATGATTGTTCGATCATAAAACATATTCATCGGTCATTATACAGAAAATATGAACGATTGTGAATTTCAATGATTATTTTGGAGTATAATTATGTACTATTATGATGCAAATTTTAATCTGAATAATATGAAACATTTGTAATATTTTTTTTAGATTTAGCATTTTCATTTATTTTGCGGATTTTTTAAAGGGCGGATGATGTATTCATGCATCCACATTCACATTGTCTTCCACATTTCCACATTTTTCACATTGTCTTTAGGATTTATATAGCCAGAATTTTTTTTTTTAAAAATACAACATGTTTAACTCAGCAAATTCCTTCATCGGGCATTTCTTATATTTTTTAGATAATTTTTTTTTTCGTATGACTAACTGTTCTTTGAAGCATTGTTTCTTCCTTTCCTGTCACCTGCTTTACAAAATCTTAAAACGCGAAAATTGCAAAAATTGGGGGGAAAATATCAGTGAGTAGAGAGATTTAGAAGAATAAGATTTTAATATCGATGCTGCAACAGGCAATAAAAAAATGCTTTTGTATCAAAAACATCTGAGAATTCTAAAAAAAACATTTCTGTTTTTTTTTTTATAATATAATCATACCATCAGATTGACCCTCTTCACCCGTTACTATTTCGTTCTTCTCTTCTACATCATACTCATCGGGCACAACTAGAAAAAAAAACTTTCGTTAAAAACAGTTAAATAGTGCTTGTAAAATCCTACATTAAAATACCTTTATTTTTTAAAATGATATAAAAAGTAACCAGCCATTGTTTATTATCTGATATTGGTGGGAATGCATTGCATTTTGCCCTGGTGCTAGGTCATGTTCAATTATGAAATCTGTTTCCTGATGCGGATCCTTCAACGTTGTTAAAGACTTTTTTAAAATTCTAATTTAAATAAAAGAACATTGTTGTTGTTACCAATGCCACTTGGGAAACCCAAGCTCTTCCCGCGAAATGGGCAAGAATTAAGGCAAATGGGTGCGGTTCCTGAGGAGATATGCCCGTGTAGAGACTACAAGGAAGGAATCCGACTTGGCATCGCTGCCATCTATCGCCACCTCCACAATTTAGACATGTCCCAAAATGGGAGGGAAATAGTCTCCAGGGACCTGTACCCGTGGGAAACTGCGCCATGACGGCGACTTTCGGACCCACAGATTCTAACGATCACGTACTCCGCATATACTCGGTGGGTCTTCAGTAGTACCAGGACTCGATCGCGGGACTTTCCGAGAACGAAGCCTTAACCACTAGGCTATCCACGGCCTAAAGACCATTGTAGTATTATTTATCATCTACACTGTAAAAAAGTCTTTAAGAAAAAAAATTCTGCTGTTTTAATGCGCTTTTTTTGCTAGTTATAGGAGAATTCTGTCAGCATTTTTTTAGTAGCTTTACTGATATTTTGTGTAAATACAATAGATTTTTTTGTGCGGTTTTGGCAGAGATTCATTATATAGTTTTATCAACTAAGCAAATATAAAACAATCAGCACGTTATTTCACTTTTCTTATTGTAAAAACTTTGTTATAACAAAATTCAATTATTATTTACAGTTTGTTTAATTGATTGTTTTGTTTGAAATGAAAACAATACCTGTTGTTAGAATCTCAGTGAAATTTTCGAAAGCTGAGTATAAAAGTGTTTCAGTAGCTAAAATAAATAAAATGCAGCAAATAATAAGAAATAACAAGCAAATAACACAAAAAATACATAATTTAAAAAGCAAATTATTCAAAATATCAATTATGATAATATAAAACGTAAATAAACAGACTTAAATCTTTAAATAGAAGAATATATGAATGTTGAAAAACAAGAAATTTTAACGTATAAGGTGTGCTAAACTTTGAGAAAAAAATGGTTAAAATACAGGGTGGTTATTAAATAACGCTCCCTATTCGGAGAGGTCTGTAGCTTGAATGAATAATCCGAATGCAACAAACTTCGAGACAGTTACTAATCAAGAAGGGGGAAAAAGAATGGAATCATAAAAAAACACCCTCGTCTCTTGACCAGGGTTCTAAATTACAAGGCATAATTGGCTGTGTTAAAGCTCCTAATGGAGGCTAGAAATAGGCAGCCGGAATCGATTATATTACATTAAAAAATACATATTTACAATAATCACCGACAGATGGCGCTGCCAATGCAAACACAATATTGTAAGCATTGGCAAAACCAAGAAGCCGTCATTTCTTGCATTAATGTAATGTAATCGATTCCGGCTGCCTATTTCTAGCCTCCTTTAGGAGCTTTAACACAGCCAATTACGCCTCGTAATTTAGAACCCTGGTCAACAGACGAGGGAGTTTTTTTTATGATTCCATTCTTTTTCCCCCTTCTTGATTAGTAACTGTCTCGAAGTTTGTTGCATTCGGATTATTCATTCAAGCTACAGACCTCTCCGAATAGCGAGCGTTATTTTATAACTACCCGGTATAACGGAATGTGGTATTGAAAGAAAAATGAAAAAGAATCAAAAATGAACTTAAAGCCAGGAAATTAACGATAATTTTAAACAAATGCTTCTGAATATCTGAAATTGTACAAAGAGAAGAGAGCAATTAAAAAGAAAGTATGTTTGAGGTTAGTTGGCAACATATTACTATTCTGCTAAAGAAGTAAAATAGCTGAAGAAGAACCAATGTCTTGAATACTGTAGTCTCAACATGATAAGCGTGATTTCTAAAACTTGAATCTAAAAGTTAAAAATTGTGTGTTGTTAGACTTTTTATATACTGGGTAAGTTTTTAATATTGTTTAAGAGCATAGATATCATAATTAAAGTATTAGATTGGCTGATCACGTGACCTCCAATGCTAACGGCGGGACGCGCATGGAGGCTTTTTTGGAGGGCATAATGGCCAGTGTTGCTGCCACTTTAAGGAGAAAAATACTACGAATTAATACCATTTATTTCTAAAATTACAAAAAAAAATACTAGAAAGGATTTAAAGTCACTAAAAATATTCCAAAATGCAGCTCGTATTTTTACAATATTTTTTTTGTAATTTCAGAATAATTCTAAAATAAATTCTAAAATTAAGTTAAAAGTTTAGTTATAAAGTTTAAAGAGTATATTAGTATTTTAGAATAATTCTAAAATTACAAAAAAATATCGTAAAAATACGAGCTGCATTTTGGTATCTTTTTAGTGACTTTGAATTTTTTTCTGGTATTTTTTTTTTGTAATTTTAGAGTTAAATGGTATTTTTTCGTAGTATTTTTCTCCTTAAAGTGGCAGCAACACTGGCCATTAAGCCCTCCAAAAAAGCCTCCATGCGCGTCCCGTCGTTAGCATGGGAGGTCACGTGATCAGCCAATCTAATACTTTAATTATGATATCTATGGGTTTAAGTGTCTGAATGAGTCATCAAATGGTGAAACAGCGTAACACAGTCTTTATTTTCCATGCGTTGCAAATTTATAGACGTGAATGTAGCTGATGTGCAGGAAAATTCTGTGTGAGTCCTGCTTAAAGTAATAAGCAAAGGTGTGCGAGTGATTTAAGTTTTAGACAGGTAAAAAAAATTGGTTAAGAAAGATTCGTTTTTAATTTAGAAAGAAAATAGTGTGTATGAAGAAATTAGCAAACATACATGTCTAATTTTATATTTTCGTCCAATAATTAAAATAAATACAAGGTCCGGCTATTAATTTCCAGGACTGACGTAGGGGAGAGCGGGGCTATACCGTACACATAAAATAGCCCTCGTGTAGCTCTAGTGCGACGATAATTCAAACTAAACCAAACCGTTCACATAAAGGGAGATTCGTCGATACATAGCAAATTACAAAGTAAAGGTTATATGAACAAAAACAATATATAATTTGATTATTAGGCTACTGATCATACATAGACATTTTGGAACTATTCCACTTTTTATATATAAAAATTGGTGATTAAAAAAAAGGTTACCTTGTACAAAATAGCTCCGGGGGTCGGGGCTATACCGTACAGTTTAAAAATCATCTGTTTAGGTAAGTAATGAATGTATTGCAATAGATTACTGTAAAAAAACTTTTTATTACTTATAAAGGTAGTAACTGAGAAACTGTAATTCGAATCATATTAAATGGCTATGTGTTTAACTAATTTTTCTTCTGAGTTATTCCATGAGTCCGGGAAATTAATAGAGAGACCTTGTAGTAAAGTCAAACTCAATGTAAATTTAACGTAATAAAATAACAGAAAGCAACTCATGTGGCTGTAAAGGTAAAACTGTTTTGATACTGAGAAAAATACTTGACATCTAATGTCTTTTTGGAAGCATTTCTAGTGTTAAACATTAACAATTGCTCCGAATATTTTTCCTTTGCTATCTTGCTTACTAAACATCTTTTTAAAAAGTATATGTTCGAGACATACATTGCGCTTACCCATCAATGAAATTCAAAATATTTATATATTGTGTAATTTTATTTTTTTTTCACAAAATAAGTTCATTCTTTTTGAAAATGTCGTACATGTTTTTTGTTTGAAATGAATGAAGAAAGAAACTATAAGTGAGTAGGGGGAATGTTGTAGAAAAGAATTTTCGAAGTTTCTTTAATAAAGATAGTGTCAGGGTGTCAGCATCGGAAACCAGTGCGTGTGCTTTTAGGATAATGATCCAAATGGAATCAATTTGACTCATAACTTACACTTCAATTCTTCTTCTCTTTCCGACGTAGGAGAACGCGTGCCTATATGTCCAGATAAAATCAAATTAACATGCATATATGCCATATTATAACTTAACCCCCTCAAAATCTTATATTTTGTACCCAATTAAACTTAATAACTTAAATTCTTTTTCATATATCCTTAATATCACTTAGTACTTTAACATCCCAACCACACCCTGTAGGCGACAAACAGTCGCCTAGATCAATCGTTCCCACATAAACTGTTTAGCCATCACATTTTTAAGTTGATCTTTCAAACTTTCTCACCACTCTGATTGGTCAGTGAAGCAGAGCTCGAGATTTTTCACCATTTTTGTGAGCATTTGTTCACTCTCTCTCGTCGACTGCAGACGACAAATCAACCTTCTCCTGATGACTAGTTACTAAATAAAAGATCTTTAATTACTCCGAAGTTTCCCAGTCGACTTATTTTACAAATATAATCCTTATAAACGCAAGTATTATGATGAAATCTCAAATTTATCACAATATACCGTAATTAAGAGTGACGTATGGGTTGGATACCCCTAGATAAATTTATTTAGTATGTAAACTTGGAGGACTTAGTGACCACGACGGACTTCAACGTGCACCAGTTACCATTAAACTTTTTGCTATACCTTAAAAAACTTCAATTCGAAAGAATAATATGCAATAGCAATCCAAATAAAATTTGATTAAAAATTGGAAAATGGCGAATAAAAAAACATTTTGGTATCTTTTAATTGAACTGGTAGCTACAGTCCCTGGACAAATTATTAGACGTACTGTATTTTTTTTTAGTAATGATGAAAACATACCAAAGAATGCCATATCATAAAAAGATGTCGATATATGTATTACTATTAAGTATAGCATATAGTATTTTCTATTCAATAGCTTAAGTTTATGAACACAAATATCCTTCTAGAGGTATTTTGTTCATCATTGATTGATACATGAAATCTTGCAGTGCGTCTAATAATTTGTCCAGGAACTGTATGTAGCATATACCTATTCCAATTTGAAAATAAAGTTGAATATTTATGTAAGGAAACAAACCATTTGGTCGTTAATGGGCATTTGAGCCTCTTATGATTTTCCTTTACTAATTCAAATACCAGGGAAAAAAGCAAAATTTTACTGTCCAGTTTATACTTTTTGAATTCTAACTTACTTGATTGGGCAATACTTCCTGAAAAAATAAAAAAATAACACGATTAGTATAAAATAACGTTATTGAACTTTACATTTCAAAGAATATATTTTTGCCATTTTTAACCCCTTAAGAACCATCGGTGCCAAATGGCATCATTGCACTTCACTGTACTCTTCACCAAGCGGAAGTTTTGGAGACAAAACACAGTATACACGGTTGATGGAACCACAGTATACAAAGTTAAAAGTTATAATTGGAAATATTCTTTTTTTTTGGCAGTTGTACATTTTTGGCGGCATTATCGCTTGCACCCACGGAAAAGTACCCACATTTTTTTTGTCCACACTCAAATTATAATTTCCATAAGATCAATCTTTAAATGGGCTTGTTTCACGTGAGATCTGGCAACAGCTCTGCGGTCTTGTTTTCATTTTTCTCGAATTACTTTTGTTGATATTCGAAATTGAATTTTCAAAGAATAAGTTATTTTAGGTGTTACTTTTTAAAATTACAACTTCTTGCCGTGCTGTTGGTTGTTTTAATCATTTATCAAGGAAAACTTGCATTGAAAGAAGTTGGAATTTTAAAAAAAAATAACAACTAAAATATTCTTAGAAAACTCAATTTGGAATACCAAGGCAAAAGTAATTCGAGAAAAATGAAAACAAGACCGCGGAGCTGTTGCCAGATCCCTAGTGAAACAAGCCCATTAATATTTTCGGTCATTACGTGGGTGTTTTATGTGCATTTCCACTAGGTTGCAGTGGGGCCAAATCAAAGAGTTCTATAGTAGGGTAGAGACTGAACCTACCAACCGCACCATGGACCAACACGGAGACAATATAGGGTGGCATGTGGGGCCCGATGGCGAGTGGTTTGGATCGCCGGCCATAACGCTAGCAGTCGCGCGCTGTAATGGTGCGAGTTCGATTCCGCCTTTGCCCTGGGTGTACTTCTTTCTCAGTATCAAATTATAATTACTAGCACTTTGTCACTCTATTCGGGCTCCGTAGTGACCATGGCTGCCGATGCCAGCTCAGTACAGTCGTTCCTCTACCCTACTATAGAACTCTTGGGCAAATAGCATCATTTAAAAACCGAAAAGTATTTTTAACTGAATATTTAGGTTAATATCTAGACTTAAAGAAACATAATTCAATAAAATGAAATTTTTTTCTGCTGGTAAATAAAAATGTTGGCTCCAAAGAGTAAAATGAAAATTATTTCTTTAGTTTAATAAATACACGAAATATTTGTACCTTGCATATTGATGTTTCTCACAGCCACGAAAGCTTCTTTATAGGGTGTGTGAGCTTTTATAAGAAGCTGCAACAATTTAACGCTATTACTAAGATGCATATTTAAAGATGTTTTAATTCAGCACAAACATTTCAATTAAAAATAAATTGAATCCTTATGTATAACTTACATATTTACCCAACTCGACTGGTAGGGTAGGGTAGGTACATATATATTCCGGCTTGTGTGCTTTATCAGAAACCCGCTTATAAGCCTTCGTCAAGTAAGACAGACACAGAAAGAATTTTTACTGACGCAGAGAAATGAAGTACACCCAGGGCGTAGGCGGGAATCGAACCCGCACCCGTTCAGCGCGCTGACTGCTAGCGTAATGGTCTGCGATACAAACCACTAGGCCCTCCGGGACCCTAACTCGACTGGTCTCTAACTCTAGGCCACAGTGAACATTTGCTTATATTATACAAAATACTATAAAGTTTACTTCAACAAAATTATATGATGGGGTTAATACAATAGACCAGTGCTTGGCCATGATTTGCCGCCCCCACTCAAGTCAAACTTCAACAAACCAATCCTAGGCAGGGGATAGAGTTAAACTCCACCTTCAAATTGTTGGTAAATCTTCTGATTGTCAGTTGTAAATCCATAAAATATTTACTAAAACCCCAAAAAGTACTGCACTTCACCTGAATTGCTATACTAAGGATTCTGATGCATAGTTGCCTTAAGTTACAACTTTGTACAGTCCCCTTGCACAACGCCAATTTATATATTTTTCTTAAATTTTTTAAAAGACATTCGTTTTTAAAAATTTATCGTTGGCATCGCAGGAAGTACATTTTCTCTTGCTGTCCACACTTGGGGGAAAGGCAGATTTTACCCTTGGCGGGATTAGCAAACTAGCTGAAGTGTTTTCCCTGCATGACATTAAAATATCAATTCTTAATAAAAATCAAATGTCCTTTTAATAATCAAAGTTTTCTAAAAATAATATTTCTGCAGCAGATGATAATAGATGATTTCTTCATACTTTAAATTTAAAAATTGAGCAAAATCATAATTTTTTTATTTTTTTTCAAATCATGTGTGTTGCTGTAAGCCAGCTACATTTATCATATAAAAAAACATTTGTAAAACTACTCAATACAAATGGCTTAGAAAATCATTTTTTTCTATTGGATTAACATAGAGGCACTTTGATTAGGAGACCCATGGTCCTTCCCACTTTACTTAACCCACCCTGTGTTTCGAAGGCGTAGCAGTCACCACCACATCTCCATCTCTAACCGACTTACTGCTGCGGGAAGGGCATGGCGTAGTCGCCCTCTTTTGAAAACACCTGTACTGGCCCCCGTCTTCCGTCTGCAGGTAGACCCGCAGGTAGACGGACGAGTAGCCGTGGATCTCGTACGAGAAACCCGGCCAAGGGGCGTCGTTCTAAACCGGCACATTCTATAGACGGTTATTTGTTGGCAAATAAAGCGATTTTATTACGGGGTTCTCCGAGTAGACTGGGACAGAATTGCTCGTTAAATCTGTGGAGTCCTAACACCCGACTGTGTTAGCGAACGATGTCGCTCGAAGTCCAGTTGGGTGCCAGTTCAGATGTTGACCGTCACTTGACCCGGTACTAAATTACGGAGGCTGTGTTAAATCTTCTAAAGAAGGCTAGAAATTGGCAGTCGGAAGCGTTCAACCTAACCAAACCTAATCCACCCGCCTGGATGTCGGGTCCCAGGTGGCCTAGTGGGTTTGATCGCAGCCCATTACGCTAACAGTCTGCGCACTGTATACCGGGGGCGGCTTTGATTCCCGCCTTCACCCTGGGTGTAATTTCTCTGTGTGTGTGTCATTAAAAATTCTGTCCGCGTCTGTCTTATCTTGACGAAGGTTTATATGCGGGGGTCTGATCAAGCACACAAGGCGGAAATACATGCATCAACCAACCTAACTACATTTAAAATTGCCAAATTACCCTGTGTTTCGTGGGCGTGGCCTTCACCACCACATCTCCATCTCTAACCGACCACTGCTGCGGGAAGGGCATGGCGTAGTTGCCATCTTTGGAAAACACCTGGTGCTGGCCCCCATCTTCCGTCTGCAGGTAGACCCGCAGGTAGACGGACGAGTAGCCGTAGATCTTGTACGAGAAACCCGGCCAAGGGGCGTTTGTAGAACGAGGGGGCAGCCACGGGGAGACTACGGTGGCGATGCCGCAGTTGGGTTCCTCGCAGCCTGTTAGTTGGATGGAGTCGGTGCCGTCTGATTCTGTATGGAAGAAAGACAAAAAGTTAATACAATACAAAAAAGTAGGTTTGTAACAGAATCTCTGTCAATCAGCCAGCTTCAACACAACATTTGTGTTCAACAGGAAAAAAGGCAATAAACATAGAATTAATGAAATATTAAATACTTACACGCTAAATTTGGCTAGTTTCATTTATTTTCTTTCGATAATTCAATAACTGAGGCCCAGTGGCTTAGTGGTAGTGCTTCGCATTGCCAAGCCACAGGTCCGGGGATCGAATCCCGGATTAGGCGAGGTTGACTCATCCTTTCATCCCTTAAGTGGGTCGATGAAATGGGTACCAAGCATGCTTGGGAACTAGACACTGGGGGTTCCGCGTGAGGCTAACCACCTTACCGGGACATATGCCTAGCACCCCAGAGCCCTAGGTCACGAAAGCTGAAATGGGCACGGCAGGCCTTGGCCCAGTAATGGGCTGTTGCGCCGAGGAGTGTAGTAATTCAATAACTATTTCTTTTATCGTTTGCTAAATCAATTTATATTTCAAAGAATAATTATGTAATATTCCTCGCTTTTAAATAGGAGCAAAACGTTTCATACCAACATACAATCAAAGAATCGCTTTGTGAAATATATTTGACGTCATTTCAAACTGATTTATATTGCCAAAATAAATTTCTTTTTATTTATTATTTAAAATAAATAAAGGTTCTTGAGCGATTGTTGTGAATGGCAATGCTGAATTAATTCTAATAAAAATATTATTTCATAGCTTCTTATGCTTTTTTTTAATGAGCTATAAATGTTGCTGTTTTTTTTTTAAATAATTGAAGTACTTCAAATTTTTTTCTGAGATTTTCAATATCTTCTAATTTCGATGAGCTGAATTTCTTGACGTATCACACTTGCCTCTAGCCTGTGTAGTTTGGTCTATGAAAGTGGGTGACGGACGGACAGACAGATTGACTGAATGATTATACTACTTTCCACTTTTTACGTTATAAACGCAGCGTGGAAGCTAAAATTAAACAATAAAAATTAAAAATTACTCTGTTCATACTACTGGGCGTCAAGAAGGCAAACCATGAACAGAGTTTTTTATTGTTTTATTTTTGCATTAATTATACATTTTATATGATTTTCAGCTTTAGCGCAATCATTTAATAATATTGTGTTTAACTTCCGCACGACATTTATAACGTAAAAAGTGGAAAGTATTATAATTGTTCAGTCCTTATGTTCGTCTGTCCGTCACCCCCTTTCATAGAAATTTCTTTCATTGAAAATCTCAGAAGATTCAAATTCGAAATACTTCAATTTTTTTTTAGAAAAAACTGCAGAATTTGATGCTCATTTAAAAAAGCATACGAAGCCATTTTTATTCGACTTAAATCACCTGTGCCATTCACGACAATCGCTCAAGAAATTTTATTTTTTTTAAACAATTAATCAAAAGAAATTTATTTTTGCGACATCAATCAGTTTGAAATGAGGCCCAATATATTTCACAAAGAGATTCTTTGCATGTTGATATGAAATATTTTGTTCTATTTAAAAGTGAGGAATATTACATATTTCTTATTTGAAATATAAATTAATTTAGCAAACGATTAGAAATAGTTATTGAATATTTGAAATGAAATAAAAGAAACTTGCCAAATTTAGCGTGCAAGTGTTTAATATACACTCTTAAAACAAACGAGCGGTTTTAACTCAGTCTGAGTTAATTTCCACTCCTTTCCGTGCCGAAAATGCACTTATCCTATAGGAGTGAATTTCACTCTTTTTCGGAGTGGGTAAAAGAAATAAAAAAATAAAAATCTGCGTCCTACACTCTTAAAACGAGCGGTTTTAACTCAGTCTGAGTTAATTTCCACTCCTTTCCGGTGCCGAAAATGCACTTCTCCTATAGGAGTGAATTTCACTCTTTTGTTTTAAGAGTGTAGAATTAGTACTGTGGTTTGTGCCTTTTTTAAAGTTGAACACAAATGCTGTGCGTGAACCGGGCCGAGTGACAGATTTTGTTACAAACCTACTTGTTTAAAATTTGTTTTTAATCGTTTATTTTCATTTGTGGTGACGTAGGGTCCAATCATTAAGCCTGGTTGCGATTTAAGGTATAAGCCAAGAAAAAAAAATCCTTAAATCCTCATGGCTCACATTGACTGTGTAACAAAGTCAATGAGAGCTTGTGCTGTAAAAAGTTTGGTGTAACGTTACTCCAAAAAACTGGTAGCAGCTATTGCTGCCTCCCTGCTAAATGGAGTAGCATTACAGCATAAAAGGAAATAAATTGACACCTAATATGAGTAAGCTTACTTCACAGAAATAGAGTTAGGTTAAACCACTAAAATGGATTTAGGTTACACCACAAATATGAGTAAGCTTACTTAAAAAAATGTAGTTAGGTTAAACCACTAAAACGGGTTAAGATTACACCACAAATATGAGTAAGCTTACTTCACAAAAATGGAGTTAGGTTAAACCACTAAAATGGATTAAGGTTACACCACAAATATGAATAAGCTTACTTCACAAAAATGGAGTTAGGTTAAACCACTAAAACGGTTTAAGGTTACACCACAAAAAGGAGTAAAATACTGCGACAGCATTGCTGATTAAAATTTTACGGTAAGTACGGTTTTTACTATAACAAGTATTACCGAAACCGTAAGTAGTACAGGCTTAAGTCTACCATTACCTTGAACATTTTACGTATAATTTATACAGTAGATGATATGCTGTTATTGGAATTGAAAAACATTCTTCTGCGAGTTTTCATTTGTATTATTCGCTACTGGACTTATGAATTTTTTCATCTATATTCAAGAATCAGATAGCTTTTGGTGGAATAAAAAAATAACTACTTTTAATTTAAAGTGAAGCATTCATTTTTACTTTGTTAAAACCTAAACTTCTATATCCGATAAGCAAGAATGCTATCAAATATCAAGTTTAATTTATTTATTTTTAAACGTACCTCAAATTTGTTTTAAATATCTCTTATATAAAAAATAGTGTGTTTACCTCGCACACAGGTATTTTTAAGCTTACTAACTAAGTAATGGAGTTAATATAACAAACTACCATTTAAAATTAAAGTTACTCTACACTGTTAAAAATTGTGTGCTTGGTTTCACCATGATATTGGTTCCTAGTAGCTGCAACGGCTGAATGGTGAAATGTTTCACCTTTTTTTAGGTGTTTGGTTGAACCATTTTTCTGAATTTGGAAACAAAAACATGAGAAGTGGTTCAACCGAATTCCAAAAATATGGTTTAACGTTTCACCACGCAGCCGTTGCAGCTACTAGGAACCATGTTTTTGGTGAAACAAAGTGCCTAATTTTTAACAGTGTATAAGAAAAATCAGCCAACAACGACTAACTCACCTTTCTTCAATACCCATTTCAAAGCTGACTTCTCGTCGTGCTTCCAAACGCACGCTTTTTCGTAACCATTTACGCACTGACTACTCACTAAAAAATAGATAAAATGATTTTATTTGAAAACAATAATAATTCGTTCTTCTACTGACTTACGCTACGTTAACTAGGTTTTGTGGCCAGTCATTTTCGTTATTTATAAACTACTTTACCATTTGTTACTTAAGGGGGGCGATACATGTAAAAATCGAATTTTTTTTATTTCATAAATAGTTAAAATAACATCTCAAAAATATGCCTGCAAAGTTTTAGAATTAAATTCTCATTATTTATTGATTAAAAACTCATTTAAATGCTTCACTTCAACTCGGCGCTTGAGGGCTTTGTCAAAACTTGAAGCACGTTTATCTCAAAACTACTTTTTTAAAAAAATTGGCGGGCAAGATAACTCAAAAAGTTCTCCATCGATCCTTATAAAATTTGGTATACGTCTTCTCTACAGTAATATCTTCTAGTTGAACCTCAAAAATGCCAATTTAAAAAAATAGTTTTTTTACCCAAAAGCCTTTGAAAAAAGGGTAAAACTTTTTTATTCTGAGGCTTGCCGATTTACAATTTTTCAACATTTTTTTTTATTGGTTTAACAAGAAGATTTTAGTTTTATGAACATTTTCATACAGAAATTTTTGATTTCAGATCAATTTTGGAGTAGCTAGAATTCCCGCCGATTGATACTTTTATCCGCGAGGGTCGCAGGAGATGAGTTACTACGGCGGCCATTTTGAAAAAACTAAATTAAAAAAATCTAATTTTTGTATTTTAATCTATAATGTATAAAAATACTGAATTTTAAAACGATTTATGTAATTCTTCCCTTTTAATGACGTCTCTGAAAAACGATCAAAATTCAGGTGGTTACATGTATCGCCCCTCTTAAATAGAAACTAAGCTACCATTTTATTGCTTAATCACATTCCACTCTCGCTAATCCGACGCATTAGGTGCCAAAACACGATGCACCCGATTAAAGAGTGTGATTGGGCGGCTTTAAAATACGTCGCACTACAAAGTATTTGTTCTATGTCCGTGCTCTTTCTATCTTCTTCGATGCTAGTGGTAGAGATATGGATGATGTCACGTGATCTTTTGGGGAAGTTTGGCTTGTTTTAGACCCTTTTTTCGATGAATTTTTTCTGATCGCTTTTCGAATCACAAGTCATTTCCTCGTAAATAACTGCAAATCATTGCTCTTAATTTCATCAGATGTCGTAGATCATAAAACAAATATCAACCACGGCCGCCGGTGTATAGAAAGAGACGACGGATTAGCGGCGTCCGGATAAGAGAGTAAGGACAGCATAACATTCCTTAGCTATTTATTATTTAAAGTAGAAAAGTTGGTAAAAATTTAAAATGCATGAAAATTAAAATTGAGAATAGTTTTTTTTAATATTATTTTCGATGTTATTATCCTCATTATCATTATTATTACTATTATAAGAAAGTAAGATTTTTTTTTAAAGTAAAAACGAGGATTCCATACCAAAATGGATTAGGTGCAGAAGAAATCCACAAATGTTGAGTCTTCTTAAATTCATGAACGCGTTGGCTTATTAATCTATTTCCTCATTCATGAAATTCTGTGTAAAGAAATTGAATGGACACATTCAAAAATACCTTTGAAAAGTGAACAATGAGTAAGCATACAGTTAGTTTAATAACAAAAATATAGAAAAGGCATAGAGGGCCGTATTACTTTATTGTACATCTCAATGTTAAAGATGCAAAATACAGTTCCATTTGAAATGACGAATCACAAATATTACATTAATTACGTAGTAACTATTTAAAAAATCAAACAATATCCAAAAATATCCAATAAAAGGACTAAATTCAAGATTAACTCGGCATATATACCGTTTTCATTGAAGGCAATAATAAACGTCACTACATAAAAACTTAAATTATCCAATGTATAAAAGTACTGACCATATAAGGTAGTAGTTTTAAAAAAACATATTCTAATATCTATATTCTTTTGTCTTAAAAAAAATTACGTCTTCATTACGTCACTTTAAAAAAGTTAATAATAAAAATTATTTTATTTTAAACATATTTCTCTATCATTAAAGTAACCTAACAACACCTAGTCCGAGAGGAAGTATAGCATCGAAATATCAGAGTAGCTACCACCTCAAAGGACTTATTTGCACCTTGCTAGAGAACTGGACAAACAAACAAACTGGAAATATAATTTTATCAAATAAGCAAAAGAGCAAGACGTTTTCAAAGAAACATAATAACATATTTCCGGGTTTTTTTAATGCACACAGAAGTTTTTATATTCCAGCCCGACACGGATAGACAGATATCTCCACGATTACAACATCCAACTTTCCATTTTTTTTAATCATGATTGTTTATTTGATTGTTGCATTATTCGATTGTTTTTACTAATTTGATAAAAATATGTTTATCCAGTTCTCTAGTAAGGTGCAAATAAGTCTTTTCAAGTGTTGGCTACTCTGATATTTCGATAGAATACGTATTTCCTCTGAACCATGATTTTGCAGGTAATTTTAATGATAAAAAATAGGGAAAATATAATTTCTTAAAAAAAAATGCAAGTATAAGCTTAAGTAGATAGGATCGCGCATTTTATTGTAATACAATTAAACAATAAATCACATTTCTTAAATTAAGAACTACATAATAATGAAAATATAATCCCCTCACCTGTTGAAAAAAGTTCAACAACTCTTACTGCTACCTGTATCTTCAAGTACACGTCAATCCCCCAACCTTGCGCGATCTGAACTATCCTCCGCGGCACCAAGGTTACAGCACCTCATTTCCATAATAACATACGGGCAAACAAAAACGGGTGAGGGAGGGGGGGGCTAAATCTGTCCCCCGAAATTCTAGGATGAACTCATTAGAAGGGTTTGTTGGGGGTGCAGTCAACACCGGTAACTATGGTAACGATCTCTTAGAAGGGAAGTGGAGAGCGTTCTTTTGAAAGAGTGGGTAGAGACCGGAAACTGTACATTTATTGTTGTTTAGTTTGAATATCGTCGCACTAGAGCTACACGAGGGCTATTGGCGACGGGCGTCGTATTTTAGAACCACAGTCAGGCGACGAGCCGACACCTGAGTAGGGCACCCAACGCAACCATTTATTGTAGTTATAAGTATATTTTATCTTTTTTTTTTCTAAGCGGGGCGGCTTTTTTTTGCAGATCAGGCTTGCAGACTAGGCATATTCCCCTGAAATGAGAGGCATTTTTAGTGACACCACCTTGGCGGCTCTCGCGACCAATTTTGAAGCTCAGATTACAATGAATCTGAGCTCTCTGTGGATGTTGTCTCCGAAATTTAATTGTGTCGAGAGAACCCAAGCCAAATGAGTACTCAAGAGATCTTTTACATGACATATGATCATATGATATACATGCCGACGATTTTCCCATCCTGGAAATCTGCTGATTCAGCAGGGGCATGAACCCGCGACCTTACACTCTTAAAACAAAAGAGTGAAATCCACTCCCATAGGGAAAGTGCATTTTCGGCACCGGAAAGGAGTGGAAATTAACTCAGACTGAGTTAACACCGCTCGTTTATTTTAAGAGTGCATAGGCTTATGAGGTGGAAGCGTAATACCTCACAGCCACCGAGCCGATAATACATAGTTATAGTCAGTGCTAGAAGTGGAGAATAAAAAAAGGTGTCGGAATTCCAAACTTGCAGTTAGTTCAAAAAATTAATAATCACTGATGGCATTACGTTTGCGTACTGCTACAGTTTTTCTATAATAATGTTTAAAGCTCGGGGATAGAATTTTTTTTCATTAAAATTAAAATATATATATTTCCCCCGTCTTGTAAGTTGAAATGAACACGGCAGGCTTTGGCCATCCATGAGTTGAAGTGGCGCCACTAAGTTATTTTTTTTTTACTTCTGAATGCCGAAGCAAGATAACTAAACCTTCGTTTGAATCATATCATTTCCTTCGACACATACACAAGGATAGAAATAGATTAAAGATCGAAAGGTTTTTTTAGCAAGATACAGATGTTTTAGCCGCCACTATAAATGTTTTTATTTTATGAGTATTAAATTCTCAGCATAGTAAATAAATTGCCTGAGTAAATTTTCGATTTTTTGAAATTAAAAAATATATATTCGATGTTTCCCTTTTTACACAATAAAACGTTTGAAGCAACGTTACTCCATAGTGCCTAAAAATTTCTATAAAAACCTACATTTCACATTTTCCAAACAACTTATGACTTATGACTTTCTTGGTGGGGGAAAGTTCGCCGAGCACTGCGACTCCCAAACAACTTAGACATTTAGCTTCATTTTGGTTGGTTGGTAGACATATATATTCAGGTTTGTGTGCTTGGTCAGCGACCCGCTTATAAACCTTCGTCAAGTAAGACAGACACAACAGACAACACACACACATAAGTGGATCCATCTAATTTTTTTAGAGACAGAGGCCAACTAGAGGATCCCCAGAATTGGCTTGTCACCCCCAGAGGTATTGATTTGGTATGGGAACTTAGAGGACTTTCGGACCCAACAGATTTAACGAGCACGTACTCCGCATATACTCGGTAGGTCTTCAGTGGTACCGGGACTCGATCGCAGGACCTTCCGATCCCGAGACAGAGACGCTGACCACTTGGCTCACTACGGCTCTTAGCTTCATTTTGTTTATTTCTTTCCAAAACTTCAGGGCTGGGGAGCCTAGTCGGTTAAGGCGTTTGGCCTTGCATGCAGAAAGTCCCAGTTTCGGGTAATGCCGCCAAAAAAATTCTGAAGAGGAGGGACTTATCGTTAAATATCCAAAGTCCCGACGCTGTGTACGATGTGGCCCTTAAAATTTGCGTTGGGTGCCTACTCAGGTGTTGACTCGTCACTTGACTGTGGTTCTAAATTATGACGTCCATCTCCACTAGCCCTCGTGTAACTCTAATGCTACGATATTCAAACTAACCCTAACCCTTTCCAAAACTTTTTTTAGTTTAGGTTAGTTTAAATTATCGTCGCACTAGAGCTGCACGAGGGCTATTGACGACGGGCGTCGTAATTTAGAACCACAGTCAAGTGACGAGCCAACACCTGAGTAGGCACCCAACGCAACCGTTAAGGGCGACATCGTAGCGTAGAGACTTTGGAGCATATTTAACGTGCACTCCCTCTTCTCACGGGGTATTATTCGTCGATCATTTTTGGCTGCACGGGCCGTTTATAGGTCGTCAGTTATTTTGGCGATGCCCGGACCCGAAACTCGGACCTTCCGCATGCAAGACGAACGCCTTAACCGACTGGGCTCCCCAACCCCCAAAACTTCTTTAATATATTTTCTAAAGAACAATTAATAAAGAAATTGATGTTATTTCTTCAGCATCCGCACCTATCGCGTGATGCCAACACCTCGCGTAGGAATCATCAGATGGAAATAGTGACAGTTGTGTGATGGAATTCAACTCTGGACATTAAGTGTAAAAAAGTATTGACGGACCGTATTCCGTGACCATTTGATTTGTTTGTTTCGTCCCTGTATTTACTGTTGTCTTGTCACGGAATCAGTAGTCAAGCCTCCCAATTTGTTGTTATTTAAAGTTAAAGAGCGGATGACACGGTGTAAGTTTTTTTTATTGTGATTTTTGTTGAGGGGTGTGTAGCCAAGTATTCTGCACGCGATGGGGTTTTATTTTGTACAGGTCGAGAATAATAATATAGGGTGGATCAAACTTCGTTCGGTCTGGTCTTAATGTAT
This sequence comes from Oedothorax gibbosus, assembly GCA_019343175.1. Taxonomy (NCBI): domain Eukaryota; kingdom Metazoa; phylum Arthropoda; class Arachnida; order Araneae; family Linyphiidae; genus Oedothorax; species Oedothorax gibbosus. Next base: position 46,067,852 of record CM033270.1, on the reverse strand, counting down.
GTATGGTGTTCGTGATTGAATGGTATTTAACTTTATAAACGTTATACATAGCCTGAACAGAATTGTTTCAGCGATTTACTCTTTTCGACTAGGGAATCATCATTAAATTTTCATAAGTCTTCTTTTATTTGCGTTGCTTTCGTTTGAAAAAACTATGAAAAATATTAAACGAGGACTATTTGCCCAATCGTGTTAGCTGGACTGTTGAATTAAAAAAAAACTGTGCTGCGAAACGCAGTACGTCTGGTCACCCTAGTTACATTGCATGCTTTCAATTGCAGTATTTACAAAATTACAGAATATTTATGAATTATTTAAACCTAGATATTTGTGATTATTAATATACATTAAAGTATTTTCTATCTGATATCTATTCATTTCAATCAAATAAAAAAAAAGACATAAAAGCTATTTCATAACGTTGTAAAATTTCTTGATAACAAAACAACAGTGCATTGCGAATTCTGTTATAAAAAATATCTTTTTTCATTTCTACAAACTATAATTATTAAAAAGTCATGATTTTAAATTACTTCTGGCCTATGCTGTACGTATATGCTGATTTGGATCAAGCTATAAAAGGTACTTTTACTAAAGTAAAGCAAATGGGGATGGGTTACGATAAAAAAATTAAAGGCCATTATTTTGAAAAAAAATTCGCCTTATTGTGTGCATTTGTTTTGACAACTAATCAAAAACCATGACTTTTATATAGGACCAAATCTACAATTATGAATTTTATTTATGCATTAATTTTACATATAAAATAGTTATTGAATTTAATGTTACGCAGATTTGTAGAATAAATGAGATGATCGTATGATAAATTTACAATTCCATACTTAAACATTGCTCATTTGACTTAAATTCATCAGTGGTTGATTCCACGAAAATGCGCCATAGACATCGTTTTTGAAATTCCAACTAAATTATTATTTTTTTTGTTCCAGGGGATAGAAAATAAGTCAAATTTTATGAAAATAACAAGATAGAATAATATAAATGCATAAATAATTTTTTACAATTAATAATTGTGAAACTAACTTTGAAACTGAAAATCTGTTATTTTTACCTGTAGTTTGATGTCCTTGAAAATAATTAAATACTAATATATTTTTGGAAAAAAAAATATTTTTTTAAAAAATAGATCAATCTATGCATAATAACACAAAAAAGTTATTGAAAACCTTTTAATTATTTTGCTATTTCCCACGAACTTAGTGTTAGTCTCTCTGTCATGTCTGTCCCGAAAAACATGGATTTTTTTATTTTAAACAAAATCTGCTAGGTAAAAATTATTGACACTTTATTTTCTCTCTTTATATCTCAAAGTAAACAGTTCGTAAAAAATTTGAAAAATAAATTTAAAATTTAAGTGAAATAGAGAACATCAAACTTTGCCATGCCTGTCACATTTGTCATGTCTATCACGTTTGTCATTTCTGTCACAATTAGTTTTTTATTGCCATAATCCCCATAATTAATCTTTTCATTGTCACTATCACATGTGTATTATGTAACACATATTCTTAAAACAATAAATAAAGCACTTTATTGAGTTGAGTTGTAAAGAAATGCTGTTGCCATCTACACTAAGTTAAATAATAAGAAGAGAAAGCTGTAGTTCGAAACAAAATTAACACAATTCCTGGTACAAGAAACTCGCATTGTTTTTGATCATGTGCATTTGACAAAATATTTTATAGTCTGATATCAGAGTCAAAAATGAGTACTTTTTCAATTTCAATACAGGCTGAATGTATCGAAAACTGCCTCTTGCAAAATGCAACAGCTAACAATTTGCAATGTGGCCAATGGGTAAATGTGAAACACGATGAGGGTTTTCATGGAATGGTAACAGAAATCGTACAAAATCGGAACAAGTAAAATATTTAGTATCAACTAAACTTAAAGGGATGTTCAGTTTTGAATCCACAGATCATGTAGTCTGGTATGAGAAGGAGCAAATACTAGAAAATATTACAGCTCCCACACTAGTATATTCCACGGGATTTAATAATTTTTTAATATTTTTTTTAATAATTTATTGTGAGCCACATAACATAATACATCTATGTTACATCATAATGTAATCTCCAAACTGTTTTTAAAAAAGTAAAGTGATATTTGAGAATAAATACTTAAGTTCATAGAAAATTTTACACGTGTCATGTCTGTCAACGAAACCTTGTCATGTCTGCCACGCTAATAAATATTTTATAATATTTTACTATTTACAAATTTCTTATTTTTTTTTCTTTCTGCTTGACCTATCAGAATCTTATATTGATTCCGAAAAAATTCTAGACTTGAAATGCATACCAATTAAGAGCAAATGGTAATAATATATGGTCACTCCAAATCTGTGTCTCAATTTTGTCATGTCTGTCACGGCATGTTTTAACCCAATTAATTAAAAGTATTTTCTCTTGAATGAAAATTTTAGTGTTTTTTATAATCAAGACCTTTATTTGCATCACTCCATGCCAATTTTTTACCAATCAATAAACATTTAGTACTTAAAAAGGGGCAAGAAAGTTGTCTTATGTCATGTCTGTCACAAATGAAATTAGCCCAGTATCAAATTAAATTTCATTTTTCAGAAAGTTATAATTTAAATACATATTATGCCAAAATTGTTAGGGTTATACTGTTAGGGTTTTACTGTATTTTTTCAGATCAAAAGAATTAATATCATGTCTTCAAAAATAAATATATTTCTGAATTTTTAAACTAATATATTCTTTTTTAAAAATATAATTAAAATTTATAGAGAAAAAACAACTATACAGTTTTGACCATCCAGGCCGCTCAGAAGGTTTGGTCACCCTAAAGGATTCTAAAAATCTACATAAATGAAGCAAATGCAATTATTTCTATAATACAAATTCTACGATAAACAGTTAGTTAACAGTTCTTGAATTTATAAGGCCATACATTGGAAATTTTAACAACAAAATATACATTCCATAGTGCATTTAATACATTTTCATTAGAATATCTCTCATTAGGCAAACAGTTGAATATTTTTAAATAAAGTTTCTCATGCCATTGTTTATTTGGAAATAGTGATTTAAATGACTCAAAATTGAATTTCAATGCTAATTCAATGGGAAGTTCGCCAACAGATTGTAGATTAATGTCCGTCCGGACGTACAGACAGGTGGACAAAAAGTATGAAAGTTGGGTCTCTGAGGTCATAGCTTTCTAACAAAAAAAAAGAATTTTTAAGATCCGAATGATAGAACTGATTTTGGAAGGAGGTACGGACAGACAGACAGACGGACATCGACCGCATGTCAATGCCTACTTTTACATTTTTTTTTATTCTTTCAGATTTTTTTGCCTGCTCTCCTCCGATAGGTGCTTCTGTTCTGTTTCCACGTGACAATGTTTTACCAATCGAAGTTCGAGAACGAATGTATTTTCATTCAACAATTCTATTGCCACTCAAGACCTGAATATGCTTATTAACATCTTTTCCTCTTTACAAATTTATTTCATACTAGCAAATAAATACCGTACTTCGCACGGACTAATAAAAAGTTTTAATTGATTCAAGTATATGGTACAATTTATAATATTATAGATAATAATATATTATATTATATTATATATATATATATATATAATATATTATATAAATATATAATTATATAATATTATTAATTTATATATATAAAATATATATATATTTTATATATATATATATTATATAATAATATAGTATAATAAATATATATATATATTATATATATATAATATATATATAATATATATATATTATAATAATATATATATGCTATATATATATATATAAATATTATATAATATATATATATATATATATAATATATTATACTTTTATATAATATAAATATATATATATATTATTATATATAATATATACATATAGATACAATATATATAAATCCATGAAAAGATAATAAACTTATGTTATTATCCCGCTCGTTATTACCCCTTAAGCTCCAAAGGTTAACTCCCTAACCGTTTGTGCTATCAGGTCGGCTTTTTATTGACGAACACAAACATCCATGCCTTGCCGGGATTCCAGCCCGAACCCTAAAGCTCCAAAGGCTAGCTCCCTAACCGTTGTGCTACCGGGTCGACAATAAAAACGTTAACCCTAATATGTCTCAGAATAAAATAAACATTTTTAATTTTAATTATTTTCCTAAAAGTTTTATTTAATTTCTTCTGCCGAATAGCATCACGAAAGGGAAAAAATGATCGGATTTGAGCGAAATTGTTTTGTTTTTTTCAGAATATTTGAATTTTCTCTAAAAATAGAACATTTTGAGCTCTGAAAGTCCAAAATCTGTAACTTAAGTATGAACTACGCATTTGTGCCAAGTTACGAGTCAAACAAATGACAAGTTTATGAGTCTATAAGAGACATACACACAAACACACAAAACTTCATTTTTATTATTATACATACAGAATTTACAATTAACCATTTACTTAAATATTATGCCAAAATTGTTAGGGTTATACTGTTTCTTACCACACTAATCAGAAAGTTTTATTTGAGAATATGAGGTATAGATGGCGACACAACCTAATAATGATTCTACTATGATTTTATTGAATTTGTATTAGTGATTCAACAATCAACATGTTACTTTTCCTTTTTTTTTAAGTTTCTCAAAATGTTTGAAATATAGAAAAACTTATTTTAAATTTCAGTTCTTAAATACATTTAACCAAAAATTGTCACATTTGAATGACATAGTTATATTTTTCAATGCCTCTCAACATTTTGTTATCTACATTGAGCAATTAAAAGTATGTGCATAAGTTGAGTTGTTAAATAAATTTTATTAAATTTAATTGAAATCGTTATACTTCTAGAAGTTAGACTCCTTGATTAAAAAAATACCAATAAGTTAATAGACTTAAAGATACAATAAAATCCACCAAACTTTGGACAAAACATTTATTTCAAAATTGATATTCTTTCAAAAACGACAGAGAAACAAAAATACTATAACAATGATATTTCAAACAAATACCAAATTACGATAAAATTCTAAAACTCAAATTCCACAATTTCTTTCCTAAAAATGTATAAAACACACTAGACCAAATATCAATGTTCCTAAGCAGAAATAATCACTTACGATATAAAACATTGAAGAAAAATTATAATTATGATATTTTTACCTTATGAGCGTTAGGCACGGCTTTTTCCGTAAGTTATGCACAATTTTTCGAGCAATAGCTTTAAAATTTAAAATTTTATAAATAACCCAGCAAACATTGAAGTGATGGCGAACTGGTGGCCCAGTGCTGCCAGTGTTGGCTACTGCTGTCCACCGGTCAGTCGTGCACTCGCCCAATACAAGGCCAATACTGATACCCGTTGTTACCCTACTGTTACGGCGTTGTGATGGACATTATGTAATGGCCCAATAACATTTGGCCAGTACCAGGCCAACGTTGATTTTTCAGTACTGGGCTTTCATCCCCTGCCACTGTTTTGCCGATACTTAAAAATATTAAAAACTGAATACGAAGCCTTTAGTAAGGTTTTTAAAAAACTTTTCGATAAAGATTAATTTACACAATTGCTGTGTTAGACATAGGAAAAATGAAGACATTTATCCTCTAAAAATCACCAATTCGGACTAATTAGTATTGGCTAAATGAATGCTTATCAGTATTGGGCCAATATAACCAGGACAGAATTGGGCCAATAAAAACTGACCCGTATTGGGCCAATATAACCAGGACAGAATTGGGCCAATAAAAACTGACCTGTATTGGGCCAATATAACCAGGACAGAATTGGGCCAATAAAAACTGACCCGTATTGGGCCAATATAACCAGGACAGAATTGGGCCAATAAAAACTGACCTGTATTGGGCTAATAAAAACTGGACGGTATTGGGTCAATAAAAACTGGCCAACGTTAGCTATCTATTAACGAGTTTTGACTTTTTATTTTACGATCACTTTTTCACATGCATCCGAAAAGTGAAAAAAAATTAAAGACATTGCGAAAACAATAAATTGATATAAGATGGAAGAAAATAATAAGCAAAAATTTTTGTGCCGCCTTCGGTGGTTTTTGTTCTACGAACTGTCAATTTTTTAAAGTATTTTGTTCAAAATTATGAACAAGGAGAGTTGAATTTTATTTTCTATTTGTTGTGAAATAAATTTAAATTAATATACACACATTTACACACGCGCGGTTCAGTGGCTGAGAGGTCAAACGCGTCCGCTTCATAAGCCCAAGATCGCGGGTTCGAGCCCCGGCTGAGTCGTCAGATTTTCTGGATGGGAATAGAACACAATTGCTGCCATTCCAATATAAGAAGTACTGGGCTAACGCCGTGATTCAAATATAAACGGTACTGGGCTAATGCCGTGATTAAAATATAAACGGTATTGGGCTAATGCCGTGATTTAAAGTATAAACATCACTGGCATAATATTGGGATAGTTCCGCGAATCAATGTAATTTAATGGCTGAGTACTGAGCTAACACACAGTTTAGCCGAATTTCCAAATAAGAACTTCTGGCAGAATGCTGGGCTAGTACTGACCAGCCAAATATTATTTTAACTGTAGCGGCGGAATGCTGGCCCAACGTCGAAATTTCCATGAATCCCGGATTGCAAGTATTGGCATGGTACTGGCCCGTAACATTGGGCCAGTGCTGGCAAGGGCGGACACGTTTGTGACGACGCCGTTACGGCCACCGTGCATTGGGCCAATACTGGAGATGCCGACATTTCAGTATTGGCCCAATAATGGGCGAGTAGAGTATTGTTTGCTGGGAATGCATTTGTATCGATATTTCAATTTTTTCAAATCAAAAGAATTAATATCATGTCTTCAAAAATAAATATATTTCTGAATTTTTAAACTAATATATTCTTTCTAAAAAAATAATTAAAATTTATAGAGAAAAAACAACTATTCAGTTTTGACCATTCCCAGGCCGCTCAGAAGGTTTAGTCACCTTAGAGGATTCTAAAAATCTACATAAATGAAACAAATGCAATTATTTCTACAATACAAATTCTACGATAAACAGTTAGTTAACAGTTCTTGAATTTATAAGGACATTTCTTGAATTTATAACATTGGAAATTTTAACAACAAAATATAACTTCATAGTGCATTTAATACATTTTCATTAGAATATCTCTCATTAAGCAAACAGTTGAATATTCACTAGGTAGAAGTTCTCTCTCTACTGCTTTATAGAATCGCCTAGTCTACAAGGTAATTATCTTCAACTGAACTGGTTAATAATACCATCTGTAAACAACGTAAGCATTTTTGTGTGGCAGTTTTTTTTGTAGATGCTAATTTCTCAAAATTCCAGACATAAATCTATACAGATGAAATTCCGCCATTAATCGCTAATGGGGACGAACTTTTAACCAAGTCAAAATCCCGACAAATTATTAAGTATAAATGCTTGGGTTAGGTTTATATAAAGTAAAAATAATAAAATACAGTCTAACCCTCCAAGTGCATACACTTTTATCCAATTTATGAGTTTAGAATATTGTTGAAGTTCGCAACTTGAGCAATTTGGCATTTATTGGAACCCATATGGATGTTTTTGAATGGAAAAGATCGAATGAAAAACAAAAGACTGGGAACTAAACCTTTATCTTCATTTCCAAAAACTAGTTTATAGTAAATTGCGGATTTCCATACACGTCTTCAAAGTGTTAAGTAGTAAATTAGTGTATTAGGGGGGAATGGGCGCGCTGGATAGCGGGTCTCCAAACTCAAGTGCCTCAGTGTTAATCCAATGGCGGAAAAACTATTTTCTCTGCCACATTTCTCCGGCTGTATTGAATATTTTTACAAACGGGTTTTTTTTTAAATAATAAATGTAGATAACTTACAGGTCTCTATCCTCCCACTTTTTGAAATTGCTTCGAATATTTTGTGTAAATTTATTTATTGAAAATTAAAAAAAAAATATTCGCACCCATTTCAAAAAGTGGGAAGGTCGGGACTTGTAAGTCAGCTACATTTATCACAAAAAAATCCGCTTGTAAAAATATTTAATACGGCCGGAGAAATGTGGCAGAGAAAATATTCTTAGTATAATAATAATAGTATATATAATTTTAAATATTTAATATATATAATGTAGTTCGACTATGTCGAGATGACGATTTGTCCATTGTCCTTAGTTCTACCAAGTTAGAGATTAAACTTATCGATATTTTGACCCATTTGGGATTATGTACACTCTTAAAACAAAAGAGTGAAATTCACTCCTATAGGAGAAGTGCATTTTAGGCACCAGAAAGGAGTGAAAATTAACTCAGACTGAGTTAAAACCGCTCGTTTTAAGAGTGTAGGAGGCAGATTGTTTTCTTTTATTTCTTTTACCCACTCCGAAAAGAGTGAAGTTCACTCCTATAGGAGAAGTGCATTTTCGGCACGGAAAGGAGTGGAAATTAACTCAGACTGAGTTAAAACCGCTCGTTTGTTTTAAGAGTGTATGTCAGAATTTCAGATGTTTAGATTTATAGATGTTTAGATTTTATTTCTCAAGCTCTCTCTTTGGAAATAGTTAGACGCCAGATCGCAAGAGGTTTGTGGTAGCCAAGCATCTATTTGATTGATAAGGCTCGAAGACCAAGGCAAGTGCTGAAGATGTAGAGGATAGAGTTGACGATGCCAATAGCCTGGAAAAAAGAAACAAAATCTATTCTATTTATTTTGAATATATTCATATTTAATTATATTTTCCATTATTTGTCTGAAGTACATTTTATCTGCTAAGTTAGATTATTGGAAAGTTATATGTATTTAATGAAGAATTTTATTTAAACTAGCATGTAATTATGTAACTGGATGCACGAAATGTAATTATGTGTATCCAGTCTAGGAAATATAACTTATATTTCATTTTTTTATTTAATTAATCCTAGGCTACTTTCTTTTTCACTTCTTCATTAATTATTGAAAATATTCTAATTTTTAAAATATTAAATTTATAAATACTTGAAAACATTTGTAAAATATATATTTTCTCTATATAAATATTATTCTTAAAATTTTATTTTTTCAATGCAAACAATTCTTTTTTATAAACTTATAATAAAAACGGACCCTCGTATAAGTTAGTTTTTGTATGTTTAAGGAGTTTTAAAAGACAAAAAGTTCAAATAACAAACAAATTTGAAAACCTTTCCCACCATTTCTTTAGTTAACACATTAATTTATATAATTAGTTGTTAATTATATGAACTCATTAACCTTCCTTACCGAATAAAAACGTTACTTTTGTTTTTAAATTAGTTTTTCTTGTAACTTAATTTGGCCAGCATAAATTTTTCAGGTCTATGGTCTTGAATAGTCATTTTTTTTCCTTTAGATTAACTTAAACAGAAAGCTCAATTTTGCGTGGCAAATTTCCTTGCCAATCGTCGTTAATGTGTTACTAAATTAATTATTACTCTATTAAGCATTTATAATCTGCGAAAAGAATCAAACTTTTTAAAGTATTAAGAAGTTATTATTATAGTAAAATATATTAGTGAAAAAAATTACGCATCAGTATGAATATAAGATCTCAGTCTTCTAAAAAAAATTACAAATCTTTTATGAAGAAGTAGAAAATGTCAAAAAGCAGGACTTTTCTTACCCCAGCCGTGATGTAGTTCTTCTCATAGCGTCTTTGGTAGCCCAGTATGACGACAGATAAACCGCAGGAAAGGTACATGGAGGCGGATATCATATGGTACAAGACAAACTGAAACAATAAATAAACATATTCAATTTATAATCGTCAAAATACATAGAAAAATTAAATATTGTTTAGTTAAGAACAATATTCGAATTTTTAATAACAAAAACATATGTATTTCCCTTCCTCTGATAGTATTCCCCTCCCATCCAGCGACGTGTTTAATTTAAGAAAGTGGCACCCTCTGAGAGCAGAGTCAGACTTCCACCCTCAAGGGGCTCTTGGGCTCAGAAGCTACTGCACCCCCGTGCCTTCGAAGCCATGCCTTGAAGGCAAGCAACAGCAAATAACACTAATCAACTAGTATATTTTCAAGGTCTGCTAAACAGAAATTAGATAATACCATTGTACGGAATTTTTATATAAAATTGAATCGATTTCTTGTTTTCAAAAGATATAAATGTGTTTAAAAATAATTTTTAACAAATGCGTTATATAAAATAAAGTATTTTACTCTTTAAAGATTTATATGATATTTATGTTATTGAAAGACGCTACCTTGCACAAAGAAAATTAATTCAAAAAATTAATTTTAATCGAAGCTATGAAATTATTGTAAAATTCTACACGATAGTTGAATAACGTATAAGTTTAGTTTAGTAGGAATTATCGTCGCACTAGAGCTACACAAGGGCTATTGGCGACGGGCGTCGTATTTTAGAACCACAGTCAAGTGACGAGCCGACACCTGAGTAGGCACCCAACGCAACCGTTAAGGGCGACATCGTACGCAGCGTTGGTACTTTGGAGGATATTTAACATGCACTCCCTCTACACGGGGTATTATACGTCGGACATATTTAGCTGCACGGGCCGTTTATAGGTCGGCAGTTATTTTGGCGATGCCCGGACCCGAACCTGGGTCCTTTCGCATGCTAGGCGGACGCCTAACCGACTGGGCTCCCCAGCCCCGAATAACGTATAATGTCCCACGTTATGTTATGCTTAGGCTATAACGTTGAACATAGCCGGTTTTATTACAATCACCCATTTTGTTCCTAAGCTTCTCATTACTAAGATTCTCAGCAGAGCTTAATATATACGACATAAACATAGTCATGAATGACCAACCAATATCTCCGGTAATCCCATGTTACCAAGGCTTGAAAAAACAGTCTTTATTCTGAATCGTACCTATTACACAACACGACCGGTGAATGATTTTCAAGGGCCCTTTTGTAATGTGGCACTGACATAGGCCCTGATGGGTTGATGCTCTCTTCGAATCGCCGGTTTTTCATTCTTCTTTTGTGAAGAAGATTCGGTGACGTAGGTAGGATTTGAATACAATAGGTTTGTAGGTCTTGCGCGGTTTCTTGGAATTGATTTAAGGCATCTTACGAATTGTTTATGCTTTTTGTGAAGTAAGCAGACGCACGTGTTCATGTGGAAGTACGGTGTTGTGTTAATTAATTTGTGAGTCACTTGGAATGCTGATTTCTTGTCAAAAATTAACTATTAAGGAGACTCGGTACCTAATTTTTTTTCTCAAAAAAGATATTGGTATAAATGTTTTTTGATAAATAGGTTGTAAAGTGATCTAAAACAGAGATTTTAAGAATAAAAACTTAAAAAAACTGAACATTTAAAAATTTTTGTTTTAAATTAAATTTTTATTCATATTTTAAAACCATTTTTTTCTAATTCAGATTTAATTTTTTCCTAAAAATATTTTTGTAATCAGCATTGATTTATTCTTAACATCTTTAGGCATTGAATGTTTGAAGCGAGGCTTAGCCCCGGAATAAAATATTTTAGTGGTTAAACACCTGAACTTCACAAAAAATAATACAAATTTAATGTTTTTTATTTTATTTAAAACGCATCAAATATTTTCACTATTCCATCAATAATTCTTTTAAATTGTAAATTTTAAAAAAAAGTCGACCTCTTTCCATAACTAAACTGCGTTTAGATTTGCATTCATAAAGTACTTATCACACATATTTCAACTGAATGTAAACCATTTGAAAACCACATGTCCTCGACTAATTGAAATCAATCTGTTTGTATTTCAAGGTTACGACTTTTTTATTTATTAAGTTCAATTACAACTTAATTGTGATTAATCACAGTAAATCTATTTAAAGGAAGAGCGGAATTTTCCGCTTTGACACAATAATGGTTGCTAATGTCAATTTTCTGCATTCAGAACAACAAAAAATTGACGTTTATGTAGTTTCCTCGTAAATGTGTTAAGGTAATTAGGCGATAACAAGGAAAACTTACAAGTTTAAAATGAAAATTTGGTAAATGAAGTCTTAATTATAACAAGTAGGTTTGTAACAGAATCTGTCACTTAACCGGCTTCCACACATCAGTTGTGTTTAACAGGTAAAAGGCGGCAAACACAGCATTAATATTCTATATTAAACATTTACATGCTAAATTTGGCTAGTTTCATTTATTTTATTTCGAAAATTCAATAATTTTTACTTATCGTTTGTAAAAATTCATTTATATTTGAAAGAATAAATATGTAATATTCCCCTCGCTTTTAAATAGAATTAAAAACATTTCATATCAACGTACAAAGAATCTCGTAGTGAAATATATTTGACGTCATTTCAAACTGATCGATGTCGCAAAAAAAAATTATTTTAATTTATTGCCTAAAAGAATTTAAGTTTCTCGAGCGATTGTTGCGAATGGCAATGGTGATTTAATTCTAATAAAAATGGCTTCCTATGCTTTTTAAATGAGCATTCAATTTTGCAGTATTTTTTAAATAATTAAAGTACTTCGAATTCTTTTCTGAAATTTTCAATGTATTCTAATTTCAATGCGCTGAATTTTTTGACGTATCACACTTGTCCGTAGCATTTGTAGTTCGGGCTATGAAAGTGGGTGACGGACAGACGGACAGACAGATGGACTGAACGATTATAATACCTTCCACTTTTTACGGTATAAACGTAGTGTGGAAGCTAATAATTATGCATTATAACCGAGTGGAAATAAAGATTAGTATTTAGCCTACTTTTCTTTTTTTAATTCGAAAGAATTAAAAAAATGAAAAAGTAGGTATTGACATGCGGTCGATGTCCGTCTGTCTGTCTGTCTGTCTGTCCGTACCCCCCTTCCAAAATCGGTTCTATCCATCGGATCTTAAAAATTCTTTTTTTGTTAGAAAGCTATGACCTCAGATACCCAACTTTCATACTTTTTGCCGTCTGTCTGTACGTCCGGACGGACATAAATCTACTATCTGTCGGCGAATTTCCCATTGAATTAGCATTGAAATTCAATTTTGAGTCATTTAAATCACTGTAGGCATTGAAATGCGGTTGATGTCCATCTGTCTGTCTGTTCGTATGTCTGTCTGTCTTTCCGTCTGTCTGTCCGTCTGTCCGTATCCCTCTTCCAAAATCGGTTCTATCCCTCGGATCTTAAAAATTCTTTTTTTGTTAGAAAGCTATGACCTCAGATACCCAACTTTCATACTTTTTGTCCGTCTGTCTGTACGTCCGGACGGACATAAATCTACTATCTTTCGGCGAATTTCCCATTGAATTAGCATTGAAATTCAATTTTGAGTCATTTAAATCACTGTTGCCAAATCAACAATGGCATGAGAAACTTTATTTATTTAAACATATTTGAAGCAAAATAATATTTTCATGAATCAGTTTGGAATGACGTCATAAAATGTAGCACTATTTGATTCTTTGATTCTTCATTAATTATCTAACAAGAAAGCGGCAAGGCATAGTTTTGCATACAATTATTCTTAGTTTTAATTTACATTTCTTATTTTTTTAATGCAGTTTGGAGTTCATTACTTTTGTTATTAATAAATATTTAATTATTCCTCGAACTACAAATAAATCGTGAGCAGACGATAAATAATATTTAATTAATTTGCGAAATAATATTAAGGAAAATAGTTGATTTTGGCTTTTAGAAGTTTAAATTATTAGCTGGATGCTGTGTTTCGATTTTTTTCTAATATGTATAAATCTAGTGTAGAAACGGCTGTTGATGATATTTACTGTTAGAAACCTAGTTTTTTCCCGATTAGAACTTCAGTAAGTATTTAAGTAACAGGAAAGTAGGCTATTTTAGTTCTTTATGAACTTCTTGTTTTATTTTGTAAAGGTTATGATTCTTTAAAATGTTAAGATATTCTGGAAAAAAAAGTTTTCATCTTTCTAGTTAAAGATCTTAATTTTTATTAGTCATTTTCGTATTACTCGTATGACTATATGCTTTGTTTAATGTACTAACAAAGAGTTAATTTTGTAGGTTGAAGATAATAGTTACGTAATAATCGTAGAAAGTAATTTTTATTACATTTGTACGACTAACTTGACTACTTGTTGTAAGTTAGATCAGGACACTTATAAGGTAGTTGTTGTATTCTATTTGATAAATTCCCAAAGAATCACTTCAGTGCATTATAAGAGATAGTTGATATCATAAAGGTATTTTATTATGTTTGTAGTGTTAACTAATTGTTGTATGTCAACAGCACTATTGTACATTGTGGAGAATAATTTGTAATTATAATAATAAGATTGACTATTATTGTTGCATTTCCATTGCTTCAACTCATTGTTACATGTTATTAATGCTTCTACAGTTTCTGTTTGCTTTATTAATGTATATTAACAAAGAGTTGCTTTAGGACTTTGTAAAAGATCATTGAAAATCCTAATAAGTAATTGCTATATTGCTAACCTGAATATTTGGGCGTAACGTTACACCATAATTCTGCATAAAGCTAACTAAACTCGAATTTTCTGTTACGTTACTCCATAAGGATGGAGGAAACACATGCTGCTACAAGGTTTTTGGAGTCACGTTACACCAAACGTTTTACAGTGTATCGATACTCATATATACACTGTAAAACTGTGCTGGGTAATGGTATGCCATAAAACTGGTGGTAGAAGCATAACCCCCTCCAGTTTTATGGAGTAACATTGTACTAAATTTACAGAGTAACATTACACAAAAGAAGAAGTTTACTCCTATTTTTTGGTATAACGCTACTCCATAAATTTAATTTAACCTTACTCCGTAAAACTGGAGGTAGCACATACTTTCACGTAAACTCCTAATTTGTCCTTATTTGTAAAATGTTAAACCAAGATTTTACAAAGTTGGGCTTTCTTATTTTAAATATTTTTTTATTATCCTTAAAGGTTGACGCCAACGAAAAATCCTAATCAAGACAATGCGCCAAACAGAATGTACTAGAGAGCTGTTCTGTTGTATGTTATCAATGCTCTTATATATTAGCTGAGTACAGATATGATATAATGGCCAGACTGATAATTGGCGACTTTTGGCGAGCTTGAAAATTTAGCGTAGGGTTGCAATATTTATCGAGTTGCATGAAATATGAAGTGGAAAGTTTACCACATTCAGGCATTTTCGTCGAATGGAACGTAACGCAAATCGCGACCGGCCATGGTTCAGATTTACTGTACGGTCCCCCAGGACGAATTTTCAAAAAATTTCCAAAATTCAATATTTTGGCGACATAACATCATTTTCATTAGCCATGTTATACGTGCGTGAGCGAGAAACAAAATGAGCGAAATTGAAAACTCAATACGGCCATGCATTCTTATGTCCGAGAGGGTTGCTAGACAACGTCCTCGCCGCCAAGTCAGGGAATGGTAGCCAGAAAAAATTATTTATCGCCAAATATTTAAAAAAAATCGCGCCAAGGGGGACCGTACACAAATCTGAACCCCGGCCATTATATCATAGTTGTTCCATTAGTGCATACCTGTTCCATTGTTAAATATATCTTAATATACTTACAAATAGTGACTTTGGTACGTTGTAGAAGCTTCTCGCCGATAGAATAGAGGCCACAAGCAATAACAATGTGGTGATGAGGCAGCCATAGGCAATCATCATGAGAGCTGTGGACTCGCCAAAAGAGATAAATGCCGCTACAGTGAACTCGTGTTCCGAGAGCACCGCCTGAGCCTGGTAGCTGCCCATGTCGGCGACCAGGCCTATGGTGATGGCACCCAGCACCTGAAATAGGTGGATGGTTACTTTGCAGTAAGGGTCGAAATGTTTGAAGTGCATATTCCTGTGTGAATTTATTGGAATGTAATATACTGAATGAAGCTTTATTGAAAATCAACCCAATTATGAAAAATGGAAGAACATAACAAAAAGACAGTACCTTGAAATGGGGTAACTTCGGCACTGGAGGGTAACTTTGGCTCAAGCATAAAACCCTAGTACTCACTTTTTTTCTTGAATAATTTTTACTCATAAATCAAGGCAGAGTTGCAACTATTTAAAACAGACAAGAACGTGTTTATTGGGTGGATTTAAAGAGAAGTTATTAGCTTGAAAAGCTTGGGTACTGCTAGCGTATTATGGCAGGTCTCGATTTGGCGACTTTCCTTTTATAGCCAATTAGCAAAAACTTACTTAAATTGGTAAACATTCCAGTTCAACTCAATAGATGTTTGCACCAATCTTGTTGCTATAGCAACCCTGTGTTTACTTTTTCACGAACGCCAAAGTCGCCAAATCGCATTCCGGCCATAATAAGCTAGCTGTTCCAAAACTTAGGCCAAAGTTACCTTCCAGGATCACAGTACCTTATTTGAAGGTAGTATATGTGAGAGTATAATAGACAGGCTAGACTCAGACTATAATATACAGACTAGACTCAGACTATAACAATAGACAGAAAAGACAGACTCAACCATATTTGAACAAAAGTTAAACTGAAGCTAGATTTTGTAGAGTAAATAAACCTGAGTACTTTTTATTATGATACATATTTATCTAAACTTAATTATCGCCTATTATGCCGTATTATTGCAGTAATTGATCTGATAGCTTATACTATACATAGCAGGTATATAGAATCAGCAAAAAATAACATTATAGCGCGTTACTTTTATATTTTAGCTTCCACGCTACGTTTATAACGTAAAAAGTGGAAGGTTTTATGATCGTTCAGTCCGTCTGTCTGTCCGTCACCCACTTTCTCACAAAACGATTCGAGCAACGATCGCAAACGATTTTGCAGCAAAAAAAATTACACATTTATTCTTAACTCAACTTCTTCTAGTTTTGGCGTTCAAAAGTTTAAATTAGAACTTGTTAAAGGCCCTGTTTGGCGAATTTCTAAGGTATCTAAATAGTGTGTTCCCTGGTGAGCACAAATAATGTGTGGAAGCGGTTTGAGTGACAGATTCTGCTACAAACCCCCCAACTTGTTTTTAATTTAATTATACACGCAAAACAAGACCATTGCGTATTCAAAAATTTTGTTTTTTGATGTCTTAAAATCTTGTTTAAAATTTATTAGATTTCGGTCAATCTCATATTTCTAGATAATTAAAATTGTGTATTTATTCTTCAATATTTGTTTATTTGAACAATGATTTGTTCAAAGAAAAGCTATATTATGTTATCGCCAAATTCCAACAATGTCATGATGTATTTGTAAAACTGTCGTACACAACTCAATCACGGCAGGATGAATGCGTCACATACCTACAGATTTATGTACACATTCTTTTATGGGAAATGACAAAATCCCCGTCTCGCGTTTGTACGTCTCACTACTTTCCAATGCTAAAAATATAAAAGTAAACGCACGAACTTATGATGTTCATAAAAAAAATGCCTCTACCAATGGTAAAACAACGATTTTATGTGTCCCTCATATTGAAAATACATAAATCATGGTGGATAACGAATGATTGTGATTTCTATTGTGTGATCGAAATCGAATTAGCAGTAGATCAATACTCTGATAAATTTATAAGCGATTTTATTTCGAAAGGTTTTTGGTCTCTTATTCGTCCTTTAAGGGGGAATGGGCGCACTAGATCGCGGGTCTCCAAACTCAAGTGCCTCAGTGTTAATCCAATAGGGAAAAAACTATTTTCTCTGCCACATTTCTCCGACTGTATTGAATATTTTTACAAACGGTTTTTTTTTAAATAAATGTAGATAACTTACAGGTCACTATCTTCCCACTTTTTGAAATTGCTTCGAATATTTTGAAATTAGTTATTGGAAATTAAAAAAAAATATTCGAACCCATTTCAAAAAGTGGGAAGGTCGAGACCTGTAAGTCAGCTACATTTATCACACAAAAAAATCCGCTTGCAAACATATTCAATACAGCCGGAGAAATGTGATAGAGAAAATATTTTTTCTCCATAGGAATAACACTAATGCACTTTGCTTTGGAGACCCCCTTTCCAGCGCGCCCATTCCCCTTTAATGAGATTATTGGCTTGAAGGTATTTTCATAGAAGTGTAGGTTATTGAAGGGTTTAAGTTCAATGACAGAAGCAAGAACGATTTAGTATCTAGATTTTAAACTGTGCAAGTTTCATTACTTGAGTGGCAACCGAAATGCTAAATAAAACATAAACTCTTTCTCGAGCCTCGATTGGTGAATCCATGTCCCATGGAAAAAGAAAGAACAATCGGAGCACAGTTCGCAAGAAGAGCAAGAATGAAATTTGGACGAAAAGTCGTCATCTGAAACAACCCAATTGTATCTTTGGGAGAAATATGGATATTCATTCAATACATAGATATCATAGTTAAAGTATTAGATTTTCAGATCACGTGACCTCCAATGCTAACGACGGGACGAAAATACTACGAAAAAATACCATTTAATTCTAAAATTACAAAAAAAAATACTAGAAAAGGATTTAAATTCACTAAATAGATTGAAAATGCAGCTAGTATTTTCACAATAATTTTTTGTAATTTTAGAATTAAATGGTAGTTTTTCGTAGTATTTTTCTCCTTAAAGTGGCAGCAACACTGGCCATTTCGCCCTCTTATTTGGCCTCCATGCGCGTCCCGTCGTTAGCATTGGAGGTCACGTGATCTGCCAGTCTAATACTTTAACTATGATATCTATGATTCAATATAAGATTTTTTAAAAATCAACATTTGATTACTCGAGTAATAATGAACAGCTGTCCTGCCCAAATCCGAAAACCCATTCTTTACCATTTTTAAGTAACATAGCAAAGTAAGGCGTTAAATGGTCAAGATACGGCTACTGATTTTTGTCACCTTGCTAGAAGAGGGTAAATGTCGTTTTTTGGAAAAAGAAAATTTTCTAAACCTTCTTTATGCAGGTTTAGAAATTCTTTATTTAAATTTATTTTGTCAATAGACGATATTGATGTATTTTTTGATTTATAGAAGCGAACTGTTTTCTTTTATATATATATATTCCCACTGACCAGAATTTTGGGCATTTTGTTTTGATTATATAGCATTAGCACTGCCACATTTTTCTTTTTGTGTATATTTATGTATTTAAATTTATTATTAAAAAGTATTTATTTTGTGTTTTTTTTATTTAAACTTATAATGTGTCTTATTATTGTTTCTTATCAATTATAATTATGATTATTTAGTCACATATACGGGTTTTTTTTAACCCCCATGTGACGAACAAAAATTATTCTGTAAAGTTTGTTTTTGTGTTAATAAAGTGTTTGTTTGTTAAAAAAAAATAACAAACACAATATACACATGATCTACATAAAATAAATGACTAAATTCGTACGAACGTACATGATATGAACGTGGACAATACTTTATTTTTAAAAGTTAAGTTTTTAATGCCTTTACTAAATATCTATGATTTTAAATTCATAAAAAAAGTGTTTTCCAGCTAAAAGTACAAAGGAAAGTATTAATTTAAAATTTAAGCTAGGATAATGTAAATAAGAGCTAATGTTTTCTAACTAATATTTGAATGGAGGCAATTACGGAAAATCACGATCCCGTTAAAAAGTTTTACGTAATGATACAACCTGTTTCCTATTATAATGTAGATTATTTGAAAAGATTGTTATCATTAAGGGTCCGACAATGACCCCATTCATGTATTCTTCAAGGATCTTGTCAAAAGTTTTCGTTTTTGATTTAATATTCTTCCGATTGATATTCTTTCGATTTGATATCAATTATTAAACACAGTATCTCTTTTAAATAAATGTTATCTTTCATCTCGCGTACCTCTTTAAGACAGCTTGACTAAATAAAAAGATTAATACTCAAACAACTGTTTATAATTAATAATTGACGAAATCGTAACAAACATAAAAAGTATTTAAACACGTAACGCATAGGTAGTTACTATTTTTCTTATGGCTTGTAATTTGCCCCTCTGACCCATAGCAACTGAAACGGAGATTATGTGGTAACCACATTATGGGCAACATAAGTCTGAGAAGATTTTTTTTTTAATCTGCCTTCTTTTTTTTTAATTGAAATTTAAAATAAAAATGAAAAGTTAGTTACTGACATAGTGAACACAGTTACTGACCTAGTGAACACAGTTACTGACCTAGTGAACACAGTTACTGACCTAGTGAACACAGTTACTGACATAGTGAACACAGTTACTGACCTAGTGAACACAGTTACTGACATAGTGAACACAGTTACTGACCTAGTGAACACAGTTACTGACCTACACTCTTAAAACAAACGAGCGGTTTTAACTCAGTCTGAGTTAATTTCCACTCCTTTCCGTGCCGAAAATGCACTTCTCCTATAGGAGTGAATTTCACTCTTTTTCGGAGTGGGTAAAAGAAATAAAAGAAAACAATAAGCGTCCTACACTCTTAAAACGAGCGGTTTTAACTCAGTCTGAGTTAATTTCCACTCCTTTCCGGTGCCGAAAATGCACTTCTCCTATAGGAGTGAATTTCACTCTTTTGTTTTAAGAGTGTAGTGAACACAGTTACTGACCTAGTAAACACAGTTACTGACCTAGTGAACACAGTTACTGACATAGTGAACACAGTTACTGACATAGTCTGAACCCATTTCTATTTCCGTTCTAACCATCCGACTTTCTTTTGTTTTGTATGAAAGGAATGGCATTAGAATCTTATATTTTGCACTTTTTGTTCCAATGTGCGTTCGTGAGTATTTTTTGTCAGTCCGTCATCTGTTCATTTCAACTTCCCATACTAACCATCGGATTTTCAAAAAAAAAAAATTGAGGGGCACAACATTAGAAATCTATAACAGTAATTTATGCCCGCCGGTCTGTTCGCCCGTCTATCTTTTCTCACACTCCTTTCAATTTCCGAGCTGACTATTAGATTCTTTAAATTTTTTGTTTGAAACACATAGAACATACACATTTCTTTAAGAACAAAAAATAATTTGCATCTTTTATAGTATACTTTTTTTTTTTATTCCTGTCGAATTGTTGCCACTCAAGACGTAAAACATGCCCGTTTGGCAATCAAATATATAGAAATGAAACTATTATCGGAAAATGACAAACTTTCTCATCTAACACATCATAATTTTTAACTTGAATGAATAAAATTAGAAAAATATCTCATATTTAAATATTTTTACGAGATTCCAAGCTTGAAGTAGCCGTAACAAAATTAAAGCATTAAATTTGTGAAATAAATATCCTTATTAACATATTTCTAATGAACGTAATCTATGCTGTAACCGCATATACGCATTAAATATAATCAAGTTAACAGGAAATGCATTACCCTTTTATAAACATAGTGTTGTACAGTTTAGGACTTGTGGTTATCAAATGATTCATTATTTGATTCATATCTTTGAAAAGCAAAACGTGCTAGTGCATAAATAATATATATCAAATAGTGACAAATATGTTTGTTATGTCTACATTTCCGAAAATAACAACGTTATAGTCACGTCGAAAGTTAAGTTTAAAATACTAACAAGAGTACGGAATAAGGGCATTTGAATAAATTATATACGTTTATTGAAAATACATAGCTATTTCAAGACTTCTTGGGAACTTTTTTTGCTGATTGATTTTCCAAAAGTGACAAATACATAGCTAAGAATTAATTAAGTTACGTTTGAAAAGCTAAAATTATGCCATTTTAGCCTTATTTAATTCCATTTTCTTTTAATTCGAAAGAATTAAAAATGGAAAAGTCTGTCCGTAAACTCCTTTCAAATTCGGTTTTATCCGTTGGATCTTCAAAATTCTTTTTTTGAAGAAAACTATGGCATCAGACACCTCTCTTTTCTACTTTTGGTCCGTCTGCCTGCACGTTCGGACGGACATCTGACGGTTTCACAAAGTTAGCTAAAACCATCAACTAAAAAAAGTTCAAATAAAATAATGTATTACATTAGTTTTTACCAAGTGGTATTAGACTACCAATGACCAAAGCCATTTGAAGTGGCAGTTTCACAAATATCAATAAATCCGTCAATGCTACTTTATTTCCAATTATAGTGCAAGATTCATTTGGTAATGGATAAAATATTGCCAACGGTCTTCAACGACCACAATAGTTACTTTTAACAATAGAAATTAACTAGTCACAATCTGTCCTTAGCCTCAGACATGCGCTGCATAAAGTCGTTTATTTATGCACAACATGACAAGAGATAGTCGGACATAAGCGACGTAGAAATTTTCTTCACGAAACAATCATGAAGAGTATAAAAATAATATGGTTAAGGGGATACGGTATCCGAAAATTGGTCAAAATATCGATTTTTCAGTTTTTACTTCTTATTATTCACAATATTTTTTGAACATTTACTAAAAGTTTCATAATGATATCTTTTGTAGAAAAAAAAGTTATTAAACATTTTCTGGAGTCATTCCTATAAGTTTGAATACGTATTTCGTCTGCTTCCAACCTTTTATTTTCGGTTTCGAGTTTTTCGATTCTTGTGTTTAGTAAATCCCTAAGGCGTTTTTGCTAATTAAGTTAGAATTTTGAAATTTTTAACCTGTTTTCTTATATATATGGTGCACAAAATTGTGCATGGAATAAGGTCTACTATGAATAGTTTTTTTTAAATGTTGAATTCAATAATTTGTAATATTTCTGTGATTTTCAGTATAGATGCATGTTACTTTTTAACTGTAGCTCACATTTTAAAATCCATGCACAGTTCTTGAACAAATGGTACTAAAAACAAACCTATAAAAGTTTGGTGGAAGTTATTCTCAAAATTGAAAGAGGAGTAGCGTTTAAAAAAGTTCAAAATTTTGACTTTTTAAAAAAAATAAATGAAAAACTACTTGTAAATATTTGTTTTTATTGCTAGAGAATGTTTATTTAGAGTGAACATTATATAACACCACTATAATTTACAAGTTTATTTTGTTATTTCTAGAAATAATGTTTTGGGTACCGTATCCCCTTAATCACTACTACGTGCCCTAAAAAATATTAACGTTATTAATATTAGTACAATAAATATTCACAAAAAATTCACCGAAATTGTCTTGAAAGAAAATCAACTTTCAATATTGTTTAAAAAAATCAAAGGCAAAAATTAACAAAAGGGATGCATACTTTGATTACAAATATAATTTTGCATTTTAAAATACACTGTTAAAAATTTCGGCGCAAGTTCGCACCGGAATCCTGGAACTTTCTAGCTGCCACCACTATTTGGAGCGTGAATATACCAATTTTGTGGTGAAACCATATCTTTGATACACCGCAAAAGTGGTGAATCAACGCTCCAAATAGTGGTAGCAGCTAGAAAGTTCCAGGATTACGGTGCGATCTTGAATTTTTTAACAGTGTAGTAAAAAACTAACTTAAAATTGTCATAGTTAAAAAGCCTTATAGCACTCTGCAATGGCATAAAATATAAAAATCTCATCAGGAGAAATTAATGTCTTAAATTTCATCTTAACATTTAGGGAATACAAAGTTATTGAATCAAATTTCTCATAATTCCTCTGGTAATCTGAAAGTTTATTTTAACTGGTTTTCTGCGATTTTTTATATCAAAGATATTAGTATATTTTCATACAATAAAAAGAAAAAGTTCAAGGTATTAGACCCCCTTTAGAATAAAAATTTAAAAAATTATAATTTTGCAACTGTATAATGTAGTATGGGATCTGAATAATTACAAGGTAAAACATTTCCCTAAATAGTTAAAATATAAATTTGTATTTATAAATTTTATTGTATGCACCGTATCAAACAGTATTAAAAATTAACTCCAAATAGTTAGCAAAGCGACAATTTGGCAATAGTTTGGGGCGATTGAAGAACCTATCAATGACTTCACTTGGCGAACAATTTTTACATTGATTTTTGGCATGGCAGCATGTCCATGCTATTCTTACTTCTGTTATATTAATCGTCCAAGATCACCTTTACACGTACAGTGTAAAAAAACTGTTGTTTTTACAGTTAAATACCATATATTTTACAGTTAAAAACTGCTCTTTAAAAAAACAGTTTATAACTGTTTTTATCTTCGTTAACTTGACGTCACACTCACAACCCATCAAATGCGCCTGCCCCTGAGGGAAATTTGAAGACGTGAAAGAATCACGTGATTGAGATCATCGTTCTGATTCGTTCCCGCGCATTGGGCTTCTGTAGCGTTAATGTTTATTAACTGTAACTTTGATGTTGTATTAACTTTATTTGTAACCGCTCCGCCATTCGAAATAAAGATGTCTTTCAGCCAACAGCATGTTGGCCCCCGGTGGCCGGGAGGTATAAGCGACGAGCCTCACCATCGAGAAAGTTCTTGGTTCTGTCCTTGTCCTAGCCATACTATAGACGTATTCGTGCAAGTGGGAAAAATTCCTCTAAAAATCGCCAGGGTGCCCGAGTACAATGTGATATACGTGCTCGTCAGATCTGTGGTGTTTTTACAGTTAAAAAACTGTAATTTTTTTTACAGGAAAACTGTAACTTTAGCAGGGAGAAACTGCTAAATTAACAGGGAAAAACTGCTAAATTTACAGGGAAAAACTGTTAAATTAAAGGGGGGGGGGAATTATTAAATTGTCAGTTTCTCCCTGCTAAATTAACAGTTTCTCCCTGTTAAAATTACAGTTTTCCTGTAAAAAAGTTATAGTTTTAAACTGTAAAAAAACAATTGTTAACTGGCGTCAAAGTTGACAGTTTTTAACTGTAAGAACAACAGGTTTTTTTTTTACAGTGTAACGTTATTTGCGTATAAAACGGGTTATATGGTTATAATCTGTTCATTACCTTAGTTACATGCAGAAATAAAAAGAAATTTCCATCATTTCGTCATGCTTGGCGAGTTTTGCCACCGTGACTTCGGTTAAATACGGAAGTGAAACCTCGAAAAACGAAATCGATATGGTGTAGATTTTTTCTCGAATTTTTCTGAAGGCTACAATATGTTTTCATTGTGAAGGCCAACAGTAAACACAAAATCAAATTTCTAAACAGCATCTGCGAATATATTCGTATATTCCAATGGCTTGAATATCAAGACGACTTAACATTTTTTTCAAACCAAGATCCAATTGTTTATTCTTTGACTACTGATATCATAATCGTCACTTTTGACCAAAGCTCAAAAATTCAGTGTGTTTAATTGTTAAAGCTTTCAATTAAACGAGATTTTGCATATTACCAATTTACAAAATACAAAATAAGTCGAAGCATTTAAATGAAAATACAACACCAGTATAAGAATGACAATATACAAGTAGAATGCAACAACAGCATACAAATATAACAATATCCTGACTGACTCACGTTTCAAAGCCCAGTCACTATTAGAGATACCCCCAGATTCAACATTTTAGGAGCTTATTCCTTTTATACTACACTGTTAAAAATTTCGGCGCAAGTTCGCACCGGAATCCTGGAACTTTCTAGCTGCCACCACTATTTGGAGCGTGAATGTACCAATTTTGTGGTGAAACCATATCTTTGATACACCGCAAAAGTGGTGAATCAACGCTCCAAATAGTGGTAGCATCTAGAAAGTTCCAGGTGTGTTCCAAGGTTACGGTGCGATCTTGCGCAAATTTTTTTAACAGTGTAATAGACGTCATTTAAGAAGTGAGTTTTGGACATTCGATTCCAAACGGGTCTGGGAGAGTATTTAGGAACGAATGTGTAGCTTGTACTTTGTAAAAAAAATGGTACGATGTGGTATTGTATCATCTCTCCAATAGAGGGCGCTACCTTGCTCTAGTTATGTAACTTCTTCTGTCGAATGAATCAGAAATAAAATTTATTTGTACAAAAACGGATGCTTCATGACTGCTGAGCATCAACTGATAATTTTATGAAAAACTATTTACATAGAAAGTGTAAATACTTCAAAAAAAGGGCCGGTATTCGATCGGGCATGAATAAAAAAAAAGAATGCTAATACCAGAGAAGGGGGGAGGGGGTTGCTTATAATATCCTGACGGGGTTCGGACCTGTGAGGAGGGGATCGATTGGAACAAAATAAAAGTTTACATAGCGTACAAATCAACGTTATTAATAGGGAATGGGCACACTGGACCGCGGGTCACCAAACTCAAGTGCCTCAGTGTTAATCCAATGGCGAAAAAACTATTTTCACTGCCACATTTCTCCGGCTGTATTGAATATTTTTGCAAACGGTTTTTTTTTTAAATAATAAATGTAGATAACTTACAGGTCTCTATCTTCCCACTTTTTGAAATTGCTTCGAATATTTTGTGTAAAATTATTTATTGAAAATTAAAAAAAAAATATTCGAACCCATTTCAAAAAGTGGGAAGGTCGGGACCTGTAAGTCAGCTACATTTATCACATAAAAAATTCCGCTTGGATAAATATTCAATACCGCCGGAGAAATGTAGAAGAGAAAATATTTTTTCGCCATAGGATTAACACTGATGCACTTTGCTTTGGAGACCCCCGGTCCAGCGCGCCCATTCCCCCTTAATCTCCCTTTCAAACTATGGGTTATTTTACAACTTGGCACTGAATTATTGTTATCAAATCCACCATAATTTAGGGATAACATTCCTTTGATGGTCACAATCTACGAATTTCTTTTTCCAACCCACAAAATACATTCATAATTTTAGAAAATGATGTATACTGCACTCATTGTCACGAGCACAGTGATATGTATTAAAGAAAAGACATCACAGATACTTTGGCTAAACTTAACTTTTAATAACTAACACATAACAACGAAACATAACTCATAAAAACATATACATGCTGTAAGATGTACGGTAAAAAGTAGCAACTGTTATGATAGGGGGTAGGGTACATATATATCCCGGCTTGTGTGCTTGATCAGAGACCCGCTTATAAGCCTTCGTCAAAACTGTTATGAATGCATCAGAGTTGGTTGGTTGGTTGGTTGGTAGACATATATATTCAGGTTTGTGTGCTTGGTCAGAGACCCGCTTATAAACCTTCGTCAAGTAAGACAGACACAACAGACAACACACACACACATAAGTGGATCCATCTAATTTTTAGAGACAGAGGCCAACTAGAGGATCCCCAGAATTGGCTTGTCACCCCCAGAGGTATTGATTTGGTATGGGAACTTAGAGGACTTTCGGACCCAACAGATTTAACGAGCACGTACTCCGCATATACTCGGTAGGTCTTCAGTGGTACCGGGACTCGATCGCAGGACCTTCCGATCCCGAGACCGAGACGCTGACCACTAGGCTCACTACGGCCCCATCAGAGTTTAAATACATATGTTATAGATACAAATACAGAATTTAACAGTTAGACAAATATTATGATTATTGATTGGTTGCTGTAATCGATTGCACTAGAACTGCTCTCGCTCCTGCCGCCACAGATGTTTTTAAACAGTCCATAAATATGTTTTAAAACGCCCATTCCCCCTTAAGGGCACACCCGTTCAACGCCGAGTTTATTAAGCTAGCAATAACATATAAATGTTCGATTCGCACTCACCAACTGCAGGATCATGAGCAGACTGTGCAGGCCCCTCGGGTAGTCGCAGGGGGGCTCGGCCACTTCGGGCATCACCACCGTGTACTGGTGCATCTTTTCCCCGTTAGCATGCATGGGCACTCAGGCCATGGGACGCCCGCACAGATCCTGGAACAACATGAAATAATATCTCGCATTAACCATTGGAAAAGTTGATGAAATAATTATTGCTCACATACACTCTTAAAACAAAAGAGTGAAATTCACTCCTATAGGAGAAGTGCATTTTCGGCACGGAAAGGAGTGAAAATTAACTCAGACTGAGTTAAAACCGCTCGTTTTAAGAGTGTAGGACGCAGATTGTTTTCTTTTATTTCTTATACCCACTCCGAAAAGAGTGAAATTCACTCCTATAGGAGAAGTGCATTTTC
This sequence comes from Oedothorax gibbosus, assembly GCA_019343175.1. Taxonomy (NCBI): domain Eukaryota; kingdom Metazoa; phylum Arthropoda; class Arachnida; order Araneae; family Linyphiidae; genus Oedothorax; species Oedothorax gibbosus. The sequence continues at coordinate 46,040,000 of CM033270.1, read as the reverse complement.
GGCACCGGAAAGGAGTGAAAATTAACTCAGACTGAGTTAAAACCGTTCGTTTGTTTTAAGAGTGTACAGTCCCTGGACAAATTATTAGACGCACTGTATTTTTTTTTAGTAATTTTATGTTTCGTAAGAGTTTTTATGCAGTAATTGTATATTTAAACTACGAAATTATTGATTTTTATTTAAAAGAATTGTTGTAGACTACATATTTGTATTTATTTTAATATAATTATGATTAATATGATTAATTATGATTAAGATTAATTTATATTAATTATTTATTATAAGATTATTTATGTGTGGAATCATCATCGTCAAATGCAGGAGTCAGTACAGTCTTGCATTGATAGCATGCCGCGCAGAATTAAAGCTTTGATAGCGGCTAAAAGGTGGCTCAACTAAATATTGACTTTTACTAACATTAATTTCACTTTTCTTTAAAACTTAATAAACTTATGCTTTTCTAAATGAATGCTGTTTTATTTTTGTCAAATAAATCGGTAATTGATTGGATAATATAAAAATAAAAAACAAATCAATTTTAAATAATAAAACGGTACAATATCACCCGGTAATTAATATTTTACATGAAATCTTGCAGTGCGTCTAATAATTTGTCCAGGCACTGTAGATGGATATTGGTGAAGAAGAAAATATATTGAAAAGAAAAAGTGTGCAAATTATTATCAAATACCTTATTATGAGTGTCTTAAGTTTATTTTGAGAATTATTGTTTTATATGAAGGTAGTTTACCAAATTTTGTTTAATTTGGCTGCACAGAATAAAACATGACATCGCTATTTTCACTATATGCAATAAAACTTTTACTATGTAAAACTAATTAAATTTTTACTACATAAAAATAATGTAAACATTTAACCTATTTATTATTTAAAAGTACACAATTATAGTTAATGCACTAAAAATATGTATTTTTTTATGTATATCAAACCACATATAACATTCCGAAATAATTAATTTTTAATGGGGGGGGGATGCTACTTCATGAATAAGCACCTTACAATTGCACTAAAATTGAATAATTCAGAAAAAAATAATAATCTTATTTCCTCACCAATCATAGAATATACATGCTTCACATGTTGAGTAACAACAGTTCCACAGAAATAGAAATAAAGTCTTGAAGCATTAAAGTCTTTAACAGTCAATCATATATATCATAGTTAAAGTATTAGATTGGCAGATCACGTGACCTCCAATGCTAACGACGGGACGCGCATGTAGGCCAAATAAGAGGGCAAAATGGCCAGTGTTGCTGCCACTTTAAGGAGAAAAATACTACGAAAAAATACCATCTAATTCTAAAATTACAAAAAAATAATACTAGAAAAGGATTTTAAAGTCACTAAAAAGACTCCAAAATGCAGCTAGTATTTTTACAATATTTTTTTGTAATTTTAGAATTAGATGGTATTTTTTCGTAGTATTTTTCTCCTTAAAGTGGCAGCAACACTGGCCATTTTGCCCTCTTATTTGGCCTCCATGCGCGTCCCGTCGTTAGCATTGGAGGTCACGTGATCTGCCAATCTAATACTTTAACTATGATATCTATGCAATCAATGAAGTCGGTAGGGCTTACTGTGTCATACCACCAATCAACAAAACCTCCAATAAGGTAAAAGAATGAACTACGTCACGTTAAACGAGCCAATATCCGCAATTCTAAACCCACTAACCACATAAAATTTATGGACGAAAACCCACAGTAACAAGTATACAAGTTTTTCTGCAAGGAATGTATCCGTGTAAAGAAAACGGATTTACAGAAGTACACAATTATACTTAATGCTCACAAGAAATAGATATTTTTTTATGAACCCAGATATAACATTCCGAAATAATTGAATTTCAATGGAGTACTGTTACATAAATAAACGCCTGACAAAATGCGAAAATACTTTTAAATATTGCTACATTTAATAACATTTGAATCATTCAGAAAAATTAATCTTATTTTATCGCCATTCATAGACTGAGCATGATTCACGTCTTGTGTGGCAACAGTTCCACAGGAATAAAATTAAGAAAACAGTTCCACAGGAATAAAATTAAGAAAACAGTTCCACAGGAATAAAATTATGAAAACAGTTCCACAGGAATAAAATTAAGAAATCAGTTCCACAGGAATAAAATTTCTGAAAACAGTTCCACAGGAATAAAATTAAGGAAACAGTTCCACGGGAATAAAACAAGTTCCACAGGAACAAAAATAAAGCAAGAGCTTACCGTGTCAAACCACGAATCACCAAAACCACTAATGAAATCCAGGAATGAAAGCAGGAATGCACTACGTCACGAGAAACAAGCCAATAGCCGCCGTTCTAAATCCACCGAACCACACGGTTTGTAGTCGAAAACCCACAATAACAAATATTACCGTTTCTCCGCAACGAAAGAATCCAAGTAAAAAAAATGAATTTACAGAAATCGGACTTGCTAGAAATGTTCAGGAGTGAGTTTTGAGAAAGGTTTTTGAAAATGAGGTTCATCGAAAGACGAAAGGATTCTTGGAATATTTTTAATTATTATTTTAACTAGTTATTCGAAGCAGTTTTATAGTTTATTGACGGTCCTGGGAACTAAATAATAGGCGACTGAAAAAAAAGCATGTAAAGTTAAGAAATTAAAGTTTTAACATCTTCAATATTAAGATTATATGAGTTTAATTCAAATAAGAAAGTTTAAAAGTCTATAAGTAGAAAAAAAAACAAATTAAATGAACTTTACCGTTTATGGTTCCCATTTAAACTTTATAGTTGAAATATTTCATAAAAATTATCTTAAAATCAAAGTGATCTTGTGAAAGGTACATGCATCATACATCATTTATAAGCATTTAAACTCTTTATTACAAAACTAATAATTTAAAAAATTTTGCTTTTCAATAAATTTCATATAGTAAAATAAATGTCTAAATATTTTTGGATAGGTTAAATTCTTACAATTACTTAAAGTGTTGTTTGCCATCAGTAGAATACTATCTAAAGCAAACGGTAAATAATTTAAAAGTAAAAAAATACAATGCCTTTGTGCAAGTAAAAAAAAAATTTTTTTTCATTGTGAGAGGCATGAATATGCGATGAGTAATAAAAAAATGCTGCATTCTAAGGCATCAAGAAAAATATATAAATCATATAAACCTTGACAAAGAAAAACAAAACGTGTGCAACGCAGTAATATGAACACGACTGTAAGCCTGATCTATAGCAATGTTTTTTTATTTAGCAATATAATTTAAAACTATAAAGAAACCGCCTGTATTTAATCATTGTTTATTTGTATATTAACCATAGTTTATAGGTAGGTGATAAAAAAAACACTTTTTCAATATAGTTAGTGACAGTGAAAAACTAAATAACTAAATACCAAATATCACGTTTTAGTGCGTTACTTTCGTAATGCCAAGGTATTGGGTGATACATATGCGATAATGTTGTTGTTGTCGTGTCCATGATGTGTGCAAAAACTAGATGGATCCGAAGCTGTCGTAGACAGCTTTCGCTATTTCTTCTGCATCTTCGGAGAAAATTAAAACTTCTGGGTCTTCAAAGCCAATCCTGAAGAGCCTGGCTTGAATTGCTGGGCAGCCAAATACATGCTGCGGGGACAGTTGGACACCAGGACAGTTTGGGCAGTGTGTGGAGTAGCTTCTTTGTCCTTCCGTTGAGATTTTTATTCATTTTAAATGTTTTGTTCGTAGTCTGGCTATTATTGAAGATATTGTACGGTTACAATTTAGAGCAGGGATGGAATATTTAAAATTATTTTTGATAAGTCTACGGCTGGCTACTATATGCGATAATAAACGAATAATATTGAATTGCTAAAAATAAGTAACACCTTGTTCAGACGGAGTAAATTTTAATACAATTGTATTGTCAAAATGGTATTGAATATTTAACGGTCGTGTGTAAAGTAATTTTTCACACAAAGATTTATTGTAAGTAGCACCATAAATCATAAAAATACAATCTAACATAACACCAAAGCTTATTCTAAAAGAATTTTTTTTTTTAAAAAATAGGACTCATAGTAACAATCGAAATTAAGTCTATGACTTTGATCTACACTCTTAAAACAAAAGAGTGAAATCCACTCCTATAGGGGAAGTGGAGTCCGCACCGGAAAGGAGTGGAAATTAACTCAGACTAAGTTAAAACCGCTCGTTTTAAGAGTGTAGGACGTACACTCTTAAAACAAAAGAGTGAAATTCACTCCTATAGGAGAAGCGCATTTTCGGCACCGAAAAGGAGTGGAAATTAACTCAGACTGAGTTAAAACCGCTCGTTTTAAGAGTGTAGGACGCAGATCGTTTTCTTTTATTTCTTTTACCCACTCCGAAAAAGAGTGAAATTCACTCCTATAGGAGAAGTGCATTTTCGGCACGGAAAGGAGTGAAAATTAACTCAGACTGAGTTAAAACCACTCGTTTGTTTTAAGAGTGTAGATTGTTTTCTTTTATTTCTTTTACCCACTCCGAAAAAGAATGAAATTCACTCCTATAGGAGAAATGCATTTTCGGCACGGAAAGGAGTGGAAATTAACTCAGACTGCGTTAAAACCGCTCGTTTGTTTTAAGAGTGTACCTTTCAAACGGTGGGCTAATTTAGTACATGGGACCAGAGAAATTAATGTAAAATGTATTTCTAAGAAATGTTGCATTGTATCCGCTAATAAGCTTTTATTTAAGAGGTATTGTCAGTCCCATAGAGCTAATGCATTAGTTTTAAAATCACAGCTTTTGCAAAAGTATTGATTTGCCAAGTTATCCCATTTTCACCAGGTAAGGGAATCATCATAACATTAATTTAAAACAAAATTGAATAGAAAATAACATCCGGTTATTTAATAATTAATTGATAAAGTTTTAAAATAGCGTCGCCATCTGCTGTATATTTTCAGCATTTTAAAACTTCAAATATATATAATTAAATAACTAGATATCATTTTCTTATCAAATGTGTTTCATTTCGATGTAATGTTGATTCCCATACCTGGGGAAAAAGGGCTAACACGGCAAAGCAATACTTCTGCGGAAGTTGTTATTCCAAAACTAATGCATTAGCTCTATGGGACTGACAGTCCCTCTTAACAAGTTCTACAAAAAATTTAAATCCTTGTTTTAACAATGGTAAAAGGATATTATTGTTACTGGTACTGACTTATCGTTATCAAGCCCTCTAAAATGTAGGAATGGCCTTTTTCGCTGGATATAACATTCCGTTGAAAGTCAGAAATGAATAACTATTTTTCCAATACATACCAACCCTAAAATAAATAATTATTTTTCTAACATTTTCCAACCATGTACAAAATACATCTATAATTTAAAAAAATGTTGTTTTTAATATAAATATGTTTTTTTTTAAATGGCTTTTATAAATTTTAATACTTTGGTGTATCACAGTTTTTCAAGTTCAAATAATTTTAGAAACAAAAAATTATTATGAATTTATTCTATGAATCATGACTTTTCACAACTGGTTATACCATAAAAAATAGAACATTTAAATATAAGCATAAACTAAATTACAGTTAACCAACACATAACACTTTTATTTACGATGTCAACTAAAACAAATGCTATTACAAAACAAAATCACCAGTCATCCTTATTTAAGTTTTATCGACAACTTTATGAACATTATGAACTACATACAAAAAGAATTCAAAACAAATTATTCTTAAGATATTTCTTACGAAACCTAATCAATATTTCAACTTATTTAAAAATATCTTTCTTAAGAATCAGGAAGTCGTAATCCATAAACAATGTAAATCATGCTCTATTGTTTAATTAACAAAGCCGATTCGGAGATTCACCGAAGTCATGAAGATGTCACATGCAATCGCGTTTTATGGCTCCTTGTAATGAGATCACGTGATCACTTTGTAATGAGATTTACTTTCTAGTTTATGCACCATTACTGTTGGATTGAAGGTTGTTAAGTGGGTAATGTGAAACTTCTAAGTTTATCTATGTTTCAGGGAGAAAAAAATTCTAACTGCGATTTTTTTTTGAATTATTCTTTAACTTTTTAATTTTAAGTTTTCTATAAAAATATTTCTTTAATTATGTACCGGGTGGTTATAAAATAACGCTCGCTATTCGGAGAGCTCTGTAACTTGAATGAATAATCCGAATGCAACAAACATCGGGACACTTACTAATCAAGAAGGGGGGAAAGAATGGAATCATAAAAAAAATAAACTCGTCTCATGACCAGGGTTCTAAATTACGAGGCGTAATTGGCTGTGTTAAAGCTCCTAAAGGAGGCTAGAAATAGGCAGCCGGAATCGATTACATTACATTAAAAAAGGTTTATAAGCGGGTCTTTGTGACCAAGCACACAAGCCTGAAAATATATGTCTACCAACCAACCAACCAACATTAAAAAAGAAATAGTTACAATAATCACCGATAGATGGCGCTGCCAATGCAAACACAATTGTAAGCATTGGCAAAACCAAGAAGCGGTCATTTTAATGTAATGTAATCGATTCCGGCTGCCTATTTCTAGCCTCCTTTAGGAACTTAAACACAGCCAATTACGCCTCGTAATTTAGAACCCTGGTCAAGAGACAAGTTTATTTTTTTTTATGATTCCATTATTTCCCCCCCCCCCCCTTCTTGATTAGTAAGTGTCTCGATGTTTGTTGCATTCGGATTATTCATTCAAGCTACAGAGCTCTCCGAATAGCGAGCGTTATTTTATAACCACCCGGTACTTTCATGTTCAAATCTTGTTAATAAAATTGAAATGAAACTTATTCAAAAATAATGTTTTTAAATAGGATCTTATCATATATTCTCGCGAAAACTAATATATCTTACATTGATTTAACACGGCACAAGCATCATTAATATACGTACGGTGTAACATCAAAGATGGTAATTTTGACTTTTCAGCCTTTCATTTCAATTAGAGCTTTGATGTGGGCCGTAGCCCGATCATCAGAAATTCGGTCTTCCATCAAGAAGGTTCCTTGTTTAAAACCTGCCCCATCCTATAGACGGATATTTTGTCAGAAAAACTTCAAATCGATGAAATTACGTGGTTCTTTGAGTATACTGGGACATACGTGCTCACCAAATCTGTGAAGTACAAAGTCTTAACATCGTTAGCATATGATATCGCTTTGTCCGTTAAGTGCCAGCTCAAGTGTCGGCCTCTTCACTTCTAAATTACAAGGCATATTTAGGTGTGTTAAATCTCCTCATGGAGGCTAGAAATATACAGCCCTAAACGTTCAAACCTAACCTTACCTAGAGCTATGAATGTTTAACCCTTTCAGACAGAATGACAAATTGTCATCATCATTTAAAAAAAAAATTCTGATCGTCTATAGCCATTTATGATATCAAAAAGCACATCATTCGATTCTTCGAACCTTTTTCTATTACAAAATATTTTTTATTAATCCCAATAGATGTCAGTCCTATTATTTTTTTTAATTATGATCAGAAACAAGATGATGCCAAATGGCATCACTGTGACTGAAAGGGTTAACCATCTAAAAGAGTTCTAAATTACGAGGTGAAGTTGGCTGTGTTTAAGATCCATGGAAGTTAGAAATAGGCCGCGAGGAAAACGTACAACCTAACCTATCCTAACCAATGGAAACCTTTAAAAAAAATTCAAATCATCAAAAAATACTCCAATAGAAAACCAAATTAAATGCTATTATTCAACCTTCTGAACTAAAATATCAGTACATCAATTCTAAATTTAACTTAAATACTCAACATAAAATGCTCGTAACTTATGTTTCTCTCACAAACAGCTCCTCCCCCCAACTCGCACTCTTATTTTACAGCAAAAGCCAGTCTCCAGCTACCAAATCAACAGTGAATCTATAAACACAAACTGAGGTAACACAGAAGGATTTGTTGGTGCTAACTCGTCTTGTAGCATCCTCCTAAAGCCTCTTTTATGGGGATGCGTAAAAATAGCGCCATAAGTATAAAGATTCTGCAGACCAAACGTGTTTATTTGCACTCTTACTTCCTCCAGAAAAGGTTAGACATACACCGGCCAGGAAGTGGCGAGGACAACACATACTGTTAGAAATGAAACTCTCAAGAATGATTATTTGGATGTTCTCATTTTAATGTGACATATAACATTCTCGAAATTCTCTCATTGTCATGTGTGTAATAATATTCTCAAAATTTTTAATATCATGCATGTCATCAGAGGTGCCGATCCCCCCCAGAGCTAACGACACACACACCCAGAAAATTATTACCCCCCCCCCCCCCCCCCCCCAAAAAAAAAAAAAAAAAAAAAAAACGGTGAGGAATTTTTATTTATATGGGCTAATGGAGTACCTAACCAAAGTAACCTCTAACTACATCTTTACGGTGTATATAGAAAACCTTATAGTAAAATGATATTTTAAGTGCCATCGAATGGGGTAACCGTAACATTGCACCTTTTGGAATATCTTTTATAATACGGAATTACAAGCTATTTTTAATTTTCCTTTAAAAAGGTTTTCTTTACAGCAAAAGCTATCGGAATCTAAATAATTGGTAGAAATTCCGCTCAAAATTTATGGAATTATATTATTTTTTAAATCAATAAAAATAACCGGACACGTGATCCAATCAAAAACAGCTTCCAATTCATTCCCTCAATTCTTAATGCATAAAAAAGTTTATCTTGGTATAGCTTTTTATCTAATACAACACATTTGACATTATCAAACAAATCAGAAATATTTTATAATGTTTACAGAGGTAGTTTTTCACTTAAAAGAAACTAAAACTTTAACAAATTACAGTGATCGGATTGTTTATTGGAAATAATTGTCCGAATCCTTCGTCTGGTAGACGCCATCGAACATAATGTATAACTCCTTTTTTTCCTGGTGTTGCTTTGAATCATGGTTACCCATTCATATTCTTTGAAGGCAAAAAAATATACAAAAATTGGAGCCACTTTTGATTTTCTTGCCACTTTTTGTGTTTCATTTTAAACCAAATAAAAATTCGCCAGAGTACAAGTTCTGAATAAATTCAAGAGTTTAAAAAAAATGCTATTTTCAACGAGTTGTCATACACTATTTTTTATAATAACGTGCAAAAATGTATTTATTAAATTAGCATTTATTGATTGGCTTATTAATTATTTTATTATAACGTTCAAATGATTTGAAGGTGATTATTTATATTAATGATTATTTTAAAATCACGTGCAAAAAGTATTTCTTAGATTGTCATTGGAAATAAGACGCCAAATAAAGAATCACGTTCAAATAAAGAATTTTCCACCAATCACAAAGACGCCGAATAAAATATCACGCTCAAATACACCAATCGGATGCTCTTATTTACTTTGTCGCACTAATGCGTAAATAGTAACTTTGAAACACGATTTCGTTAAAAGCATCAGTTTTGCCACGATTATTGATTTGAAAAAGTTAGTTTTTTTGCACGATAGTATAAAAAAGTACTTTTTTTCACTGCTTTTGGGTGAAAAAAAGTATTTTTTTTATCACTATTTCTAAAAAGTATAACTTTTCGCACGCGTCTGATATTAAAATTAAAGTGTAAAAATCGGATTTTTTCACGCAATTATAAAAAAAAACATTATTATATCAAATGAATTCAAACAAGGTACTTAAGGATAACCTTGAACGCTCTTGTAACTCTTCACTTACGACACTTAGCTCTTCAAAATTAAGAGTTTTCAATTAGTGACAACACTGTTTTAAAAAAAAGTTAAAAATTGAGTAGTAGTAGGGTGTTAAGGAGAGTCACCTATAAGGGCTGAAGTTCTGTATTTGATGGTTTACTACTTTGGTTTGATACTTTGTAAGTTTTAGCTTGCTATTTTTTTACTAATTTTGTACTTTTAACTAAAGGCGGTGTTAAAATACTACATTTAAATATAGAATGATTGGTAACTAAAGTACGAATACACACACAAACACACAATATTTTATTATTTTTTTTTCATAGATACAGTCCCTAGACAAATTATTAGACGCACTGTATTTTTTAGTAATAATGAAAACATACCAAATAATGTCATATCATTAAAAAAGATGTATTAAGTATAGCAGATAGTATTTTCTATTCAATAGCTTAAGTTTAGGAACACAAATGTCCTTCTAAAGGTATTTTGTTCATCATTGATTGATACATGGAATCTTACAGTGCGTCTAATAATTTGTCCAGTATGTTCGAAACCCCATTACGTAAAGTTTTAAAATATGAATAAAGCATACGCATATTTACGAGCGTTTAATAATGAAATGAAAAAAGTTTTCCTCGGAGTAATAGATTTAAGGCGTAATAGATAAAATTATAAAATATTTTAATCAAAAATACAAGTGATTATAATGCTATTAACTCAAAAATACGATTGATTTTAAATTATTAAAAAGCTTACTAAATTACGTAAAGCCAATAATATTTTTAAAACTCGATGACATTAGAAGAACGAACAAATTATCTAATATTCTACGCAAACCATTTCAAGGAATTCAGAGTAAACCATAACCTTAACGTTGAGCAATATGGTCAAATTTCAGGTAAAATACTGACCTTTTTAAGTACCAAAATAAAATGTACACTACTTTTTCCGTGATCAAATACTAAATAAGTTGATAGTTCAAATGACGTTTAAATTTGTAAAGTTATTTTCCCATTATTTTGACAATTTTCACCACACATTTAGTATTTTGTTTTATCACTGTAAAACTTTCGTGTTACGTTACACCAAATTTATGGGGTAACAAAATAAGGATTTTACTAAGTAAAATCGGTGGTATCAAGTTCTTCCCTGAGTTTTACGGAGTAACTTTACACCATAATATAACAGTAAACTTCTTCTCTTGTGAAACGTTACACCGTAAATTTGGTGAAACGTTACTCCATAAAACTGAATTGAGCTAAGCTCCGCACCAGTTTTATAAAGTAACATTACGCATTTTTGTCCTAATAAACATATTATTCTCTCCAATAGAGATAAATAGATTCCCCATTTTTCATAAATTTTAGGTTGAGTACATTTTTTAATGTTTTTAAGTACCATTCTTAACGAATCCAAATGCGAACTTGAGGCTGTGGATAGCCTAGTGGTTAAGGCCTCGTTCTCGTAATCGGAAGGTCCCGCGATCGAGTCCCGATACCACTGAAGACCCACCGAGTATATGCGGAGTACGTGCTCGTTAAATCTGTGGGTCCGACAGTCCTGTGGGCGGAAATGGCGCAGTTTCCCACGGGTACAGGTCCCTGAAGAATATTTCCCTCCCCTTCAGGGACATGTCTAAATTGCGGAGGTGGCGATAGATGGCAGCATCTGTCAGCACGATGCCAAGACGGATTCCTGCCGTGTAGTCTCTACACGGGCATCTCTCCTCAGGAACCGCACCCATTTGCCTTAATCCTTGGCCGCTCCGCGGGTAGAGCTTGGGTTTCCCAAAAGTGGCATTAATAACAACAACAAAAACAACAAGTACCATTCTTAACGAATCCAAATGCAAACTAAAAATTTCAAAGCTTATTTTCCGGTTTCATAACATTTCGTCAAATATCACGATCTTCCACTAAGCTTTTCACTTATTAACACCATATTCAAATGTCAGTTACCAAATGTAATTTATTCATTTGAACTTTTAAATTCAACTGTTTCATTTCAAGTTATTATTTACGTCATATGAGTATAATTACGTCGTATATTACATTTACGTAATATGAGTGTTGCATAACCTTGGATTTATCGGCGCGAATCGGAACATTTCACCTGCGCGCTCACAACCAGAACGCGGACCTTCGCCAAAAGATTTACGGGCGTTCTTGGATGGATCAGTAAAGCGTGTCCACCAGACCAAAAACAAATATAATCTGGTTGGATTCGGAGTGTCTGTCGGATCCGTTAAAAACAATTGGTGAATCATGATTGGAATTCCAAAATGTTTCCATCACATAACGGTAAATATACCTGGGTGTAGGTTGCTCAGTGGATGTGCAGGATTTCCGTTTTATAATATGACGAACAGAATTGTAACATAGTCATTTGAAAGATTATATTTGAGCCTTTTTCAGAAAAATGCGTACATTTGTTTTTCTAGAAAATACACTGTTAAAAATTCTGTGCTTTGTTTCACCATGATATTGGTTCCTAGTAGCTGCTACGGCTGTGTGGTGAAATGTTTCACCTTTTTTTCGGTGTTCGGTTGAACCATTTTTCTGGATTTGGAAACAAAAACCTGAGAAATGGTTCAACCGAATACCAAAAATACGGTTTAACGTTTCACCATACAGCCGTTGCAGCTACTAGGAACCATATTTTTGGTGAAACAAAGTGCCTAATTTTTAATAGTGTAGAAGTTGTAAATACATTTATAATTTCCAAACAAGTCTTCAATTCTCCACCATCCAACTCATAGCTCTAATGGTCAACCGGAACGGCCGCGCCTCCGGTGTCGTTACAGCTACGTCAAACGTTATCTTATGCCCCACAAACAAACCTCCCGACAGCTATTTTGTCTAAACTACAACAGACACGCCAATGTTAACGTCCTAGCTATCTCAAACACTGCCTTCTGCCCAACAAAGAGGCTGGGGAGCCCAGTCGGTTAGGCACTCTCCTAGCATGCGAAAGGTCCCAGGTTCGGGTCTGGGCATCGCCAAAATAACTGCCGACCTATAAACGGCCCGTGCAGCCAAAAATGTCCGACGAATAATACTCCGTGTAGAGGGAGTGCGCGTTAAATATGCTCCAAAGTCCCAACGCTGCGTACGACGTCGCCCTTAACGGTTGTGTTCGGTGCCTACTCAGGTGTCGGCTCGTCACTTGACTGTGGTTCTAGAATACGACGCCCGTCGCCAATAGCCCTCGTGTAGCTCTAGTGCGACGATAATTAAAAACTAAAACTATAATCTACCCAACAAACTAACCATGGCCTGCCCCGTTCGAAACATCCATTCTGGTAATAGTAGTTATATCATATAGTGATATAAACTAATTTTTCTTAAAGTGATAAATGCTAATCTTTAAAGGTCGGTTTCCAAAGAATCCCTACAAAATAAGGAAGTAAAACTATAGAATTCAATGCCGAAATATTTTTGTTTTCCAACTTCCAATCAATCTATCCTTAAACCCTTCATTTCTGTTAGTGTTTTGAACTTCATTTCAAAAATTAAAAAATGTATCGATTATAATTTCTTTTGACTTTGATCAAAGATTAATTTTTTAAAGGTATAAAAGCCATAATCCTATTTGGTTCAAGCTCTTCCCGTAAATAAGTTATCTATTACCAACCCAATGGATAGTTCTTTCAGTTCGGGGGCCATGAAAGAGTTATACAAATACAAATACAAAAATTGTCGACCAACAACAGGCCAGAGGCCCAGCAAGGTTGGTCCAAAATAAATCTAATACATTACCAGTTTCCAATGACTATCAAGTTTCTTCTTAAAATCTTCTGCTCTCTTCGATTGCACAACATAATCTGGTAAAGCATTCCACTCATTGACAACTCTATTGTAGTAAAATAATGTTTTTACCTCCCTTCTAAAGCACGATTTATTCAATTTCTGATCATGTCAGTTTTGGAATTTCCGCCTATAAATTCTAATGGGATGGATATGGTCACATAACTTGATCATAATTCAAACTCGAATATACAGTAAGTTGGATCAATCCACGATAGGACATTTAGTTTAAAATACTACGAAAAAAAACGGTATTTTATTTACGGGGCCTTTTGGTCACCTCCATAAGTAACAGATTTTTTTATATGCTGCTGCAGTGTTTAAAATGTGGTGGTAGGTTTCACCAGAAGAGATTAGTGAATCATTGTCAAGTGGGAACAGATCACCAATCGGAGCACCGATCGAAAGGTGAGCAGGAATGAAAGCTGGAAGGTACTACGTCACCTGAAACAAGTCAATTATACCAATTTCTCAATTAAAGTAATGGCTTCGGGTGGCATTTTAACAACAATTAAATCCTCAAATCACCCAATTTGCAGTGAAAAATCAAAAACTACAGCTTCACACGTTCTTCAAAAGATCCACCGTTTCCATTCTAGGAGCAATTTGCAAATAATAACTACGGTTGAGTGAACTCGCTATCGTTTTTTAATATTAAGCATTCGATAGCACGCCACTGTTAAATATGCCAAACCGGAGCTATTTCTTTTAATCACCGCCAAATCTATTTTATGCAATCCGTCTTTGATTAATGATTATAAAAAAAAGAAATTTAATAAGCAAAAGAAAAAGAATCACGTGTGGGTGAGTGTACAGATAAGGCTCTTATAGCAGAAAAAGGACCAATGTCATGTGTTATTTCGTTGGACATCGGGTCTGCTTCTACTAAAGTGTAGCTCTGATTTATGGTGAATTTTCATGTTCACAGAAGAAGTCTTTATTTAAAGATGTTATTAAAGAGGAGAACTTAATTGGAGATAAATTGCTGTCCTTTGTTATGTCTTTCGATGGATAGTTCTACTGAATTTTCTTCTTATTTTTAATAATATTTAAGATCAGTAAGAATTTTTCTTTAAATATGATAGTGTTTATTACTAGGGATAGTCAGTCTCATAGAGCTAATGCATTAGTTTTGTGATCACAACTTCCGCAGAAGTATTGCTTTTCCATGTTATCCCTTTTTCCCAAGGTATGGGAATCGACATAACATGGAAATGAAACAAATTTGAAACGAAATGTTATCTAGTTATTTAATTATATATTTTTGAAGTTTTAAAATGCCAAAAATATACAGCAGATGGCGACACTATTTTAAAACTTTATCAATTAATATTTAAATAACCTGATGTTATTTTCTGTTCAATTTTGTTTTAAATTGATGTTATGATGATTCCCATACCTGGTGAAAATGGGATAACATGGCAAATTAATTCTTTTGCAATAGTTGTGATTTCCAAACAAATGCATTAGCTCTATGGGACTGACAGTCCCCCTTAAGCTTACAAGAAATAGCTTAATTATAACAATACTTTTATAAATTGCTCTTAAAAAATAAAGTAATTATCCAAATCATTAATGATAAAAAAAAACCAGAACTGTCTACACATTCAAAATACAAAATATTGTAAATACAGAATCAATTTGAAACATTGGAGACCAAATTTTAAAAAAAGGAGAAATTCGTAACTACGAGGGAAGCTAACAAAACTAAGAAAAACTATTCTAATAATCAAAGTTTCTTTCAAGAAGATATCGAAGTAAACGTAAAAAAAGTACGAAAATCTATTCTGTTGTTACGTGACATAACTGTCCTAACTCCGCGAAAACTAAGGTAGTAGTAGAAAGTAGTCTACTTAGATAAATTGATAGAGCTTTACCTGGGATGAACCACGGCCAACTTCAATAACAAGGCCAGAGAAGCTCTCCCAAACATGAGCGTAGACGGAAATTTTGACGTCACTGTTCCCAGTGCCGAAGATCGAGAAACTAGTTCGGACGCATTCGGAACCCTAAAATTGTGGTCAGCCGTGAACGAGTGGTTCCTAACAGGTTTCGAGACAGGTTGTCTTCATCTTCGGAATAAAGTCACTCGGAACTATGACGTCAAAATTTCCGTCCCCGAGCTTGTTGGGGAAAGCTTCTTCGGCCTTAGTAGTTGAGTAGGCCGTGGATGAACCTCTAAGTAAAATAGATACTTGAATAACTTCAAATAAACTATTACTCTAACTACGCACTAAAAAAAACCTAAAAAGCATTATTACAGAAAAATTGCCAGCGGTTGTGCCAGGAAATTCAAAATTTACAGAGAAAATATAGTTAGATTTTATTTTTAGTAGATTTTAAATGTTATCAATTAAATTGAACGAGGCCCAGTGGTTTAGTGGTAGTGCTTCGCATTGCCACGCCACAGGTCCGGAATCGAATCCCGGATTGGGCGAGGTTGACCCATCCTTTCATCCCTTAAGTGGGTCGATAAAATGGGGACCAAGCATGCTTGGGAACTAAACACTGGGGTTCCGCGTGAGGCTGACCACCTTACCGGGACATATGCCTAGCACCCAGAGCCCTTGGTCACGAAGCTGAAATGGCACGGCAGGCCTTGGCCCAGTAATGGGATGTTGCGCCGAGGAGTTTAGTTTAGTTTTAATTAAATTGAACGGAATTTTATGTTAATTGAACGGAATTTTATGTTAATTGTACGACATTTTTCCGGCACATCATCTGAATTTTTTATGGTAAAAAAAACACAGTTTTTTTTATATTGTGGTTAGGAGTAGTGCCTTACAGTTTATAGCTTCAAAGAGTATTTATGTAATATATAGCAGCAGACTGTCTATATATGGTGGCGACCATTTTCGATGCAAAAAATAAATGTAACGCCATAAACTACCAACAGTGTTCGGCTATTGAGAAACGGCATAACATGTACCTCTAGTAATGGGCGATTTTTCCAATTTTATATTCAAGTATTTTACTTGTGTTAGCAGGTTGGCTTAGACCTGCTACAAGCTCCCAGTTTTTTCCAGTATAACTCCCAGTTTTTAGACCCTTAGGGTAAACTATTAAAGAAATAGTATAAGGAGGCTTCTTATTTGATAGCAAGATCTCTGCATCAAAGGAAAATAGTTTATTTCACTTTTAAAAACATAATAAAAAAGAAGAAAGCGCTAAATAGCTGTACAATAAGCGACAGAAAACTCCTCTAAAAACAAAATGATTTTTTGTAAACGTCAACATGGTTAACAGCTGGATACAAACGACTTTTGGGAGACACCTAACAGTTCAAATTCACAGCAAAAAAAGTTGGGAAAAAAATCATTTTTTCCAACGATCCTCTTGATCTCATTTCCTGCGCTTTTTTTCCCAACACCTTTCCGTATATCTGAATTATTCGGTATTCCCCTGTGTAAAGAAACATAGGCCTATTTTTGTGGATCAGTTCTTCAGTGTTCCTGTACAATTTTAACTGCTTAATTCTTTTTAAGGGGGAATGGGCGCGGGGTCTCCAAACTCAAGTGCCTCAGTGTTAACCAAACGGGGAAAAAACTATTTTCTCTGCCACAGTTCTCCGGCTGTACTGAATATTTTTACAAACGGTTTTTTTAATATAATAAATGTAGATGACTTACAGGTCTCTATCTTCTCCTTTTTCAAATTGCTTCGAATATTTTGTGTAAAATTATTTATTGAAAATTAAAATATATATATTCGAACCCATTTCAAAAAGTGGGAAGATCAGGTAAGTCAGCTACATTTATCATCCAAAAAAATCCGCTTGCAAAAATATTCAATACAGTCGGAGAAATGTTGCAGAGAAAATATTTTTTCTCCATAGGATTAACACTGATGCACTTTGCTTTGGAGACCCCCGGTCCAGCGCGCCCATTCCCCCTTAACGTATGTAATATTAAAAAATATTTTTTAATATTGAATAATTAATGAAAGTAGTACTTCATTTATTTTTACCTTCAATTACCTGATATGAAATATATGATAATGAAAGTAATGCGATGGGGTCGATTTTTACCTTCAATTACCTGATATGAAATATATGATAATGAATTTTCTAAAGTAGAGAGTCATAATTCTAGAAAAAAAATGCTTTGAACATTCGTCAGTGTGTGAGACTGTCTGTTCGTCTGAAACTAATATACAGCTCGAAAGAAAAGAGCCACGGTACTACAAAATTGTACTGACAGGTACCAGGCTACTTTCCTAGTACCTGTCGAACGTCATAATAAGGTTTTCGAGAAAATCGAGCATGCGCAAAGAGTGGCAAAAAAAAACTTTTTAGGGTTTAAAGTTATAGAAATTATCTTATAAGGTATATATATATATATATATATATATATATATATATATATATATATATATATATATATATATATATATATATATATATATATATATATATATATATATATATATATATATATATATATATATATATATATATATATATATATATATATATATATATATATATATATATATATATATATATATAATATATATATATATATATATATATATATATATATATATATATATATATATATATATATATATATATATATATTATATATATATATATATATATATATATATTCTCCTTGTTTTGCTATCAAAAAGCTGCTGTGAATATTAGCTAAAATACTAGATATTATTAAGCACTAATTTTAGAAAAATTATTTGCAAAGATTGTAAAGAACATTAACTAAATGTATAAACGCTCTTTGCATCAATATTAAAGAGAAAGACCCGAACATTATCATCATTTTAAATAACACGGATAAAATATACCACATCGCTATTTTCTTTTACATCATTTAAGATGACTAGTGGGGGTGGTGTAACGGTACAGCTGTTCTACTGAATGAGGGACGTTATATACGTGAACCTGTCTTCTTCGTCCTACTGTTGCTAATAATAGCTATAAATGTCATTAACATGCCCCATCCCTCCTGACACAATCCGTCTTGTTGAATTGGGCTTTGGGGTCGCATTTCGGTTTGCTTCCGTTTTGGCCCCCTGAGAAAGAGGGTAAGAGGGGGCTAAAAGGGGTGCCGAATGTGGGTCGTTCGTTGGGGTGTATAGTATGTATAGTAGACTTTGTTCAAAGTAAACTTTGAGGAAGTTGTTGAGTTGTTTATGTATAGGTCAGAGGCCCAGCGAAGTTGGTTTAAAAGTAAGCAAATTTTTATCAATCTCCAATAACTATTACGATTCTTGATTTTGTTTACTCTATTTGAACACACAACATAATCTGGTAAAGCATTCCCCTCATTGATAACTTTTTTGTTTAGTTTAGTTTGAATTATCGTCGCACTAGATGGCTATTGGCGACGGGCGTCGTATTTTAGAACCACAGTCAAGTGTAGAGCCGACACCTGAGTAGACACCCAACGCAACCGTTAACGGCGACATCGTACGCAGCGTTAGGACTTTGAAGGGTATTTAACGTGTACTCCCTCCACACGGGGTATTATTCGTCGGAAATTTTTGGCTGCACTGGCCGTTTATAGGTCGGCAGTTATTTTTGCGATACCCGGACCAGAACCTGGGACCTTCCACATGCTAGGCGAATACCTAACCGACTGGGCTCCCCAGCCCCCAATAACTTTTTTAAAATAACTTTTTTGTAAAAATAACCTCCTCTTACCTCACTTTA
The DNA here is from genome assembly GCA_019343175.1 of Oedothorax gibbosus. Taxonomy (NCBI): domain Eukaryota; kingdom Metazoa; phylum Arthropoda; class Arachnida; order Araneae; family Linyphiidae; genus Oedothorax; species Oedothorax gibbosus. Next base: position 46,020,860 of record CM033270.1, on the reverse strand, counting down.
GAAGCACGTTTTCTTTCTAAAATTTTTGGCCATGGCCTCTCGTTAGAATATTTAATTCAAACCTTAGTCTTAAAACCGACCTTAAGTTCTTATGTTCCCACAATTCATATTTAAAAGATGAAATGTCTCTGAATTTATTGATATAATCTATTGAAAAGCTAAAGTAGCTATAATGTTTGAAATTAAAAGAAAAACCCGTTTTTCTATTTTTGTCCGAAATTTTAGTTTTAACCGACAAAATTTCTTGAGATAAAATATGCATTCATACAGTTTATATTTTAATAGGCCAACACAATAATTTATTTATATTCAATCTGTGGAAATTACTAAGATATCGATTGAGCATTGGTAACAGTTTAAAGGCTTGATTTCTCGGCCCGTGATCTGATCATTGATCATCCATGGCTTACTTAACTTTTTAAGGGGGACTTTCTAAGGTTCGGATTGTCGGCTTTTCCAAAAATGAAAGTACAAAACCTATTGGCGCACAGCAAACTATACTTTTCAGGTTCCAAACATTCTTCGTTCCTTTCTTTTCGGAACAGCCCAAACCCCGGACAGATAGTGTGACGTCACAGAAAGCTTCTATGGCCATATTAGTTGAGTCAGCCGTGGTTGAATATCCTAATATGTACTATTTTATCAAAAAAGTCAGTATTTTTAAATTCACCGAATGATAACAACGAACTAGGTGGTACAATGATTTACAGTGATTATACCGTAAATTTTCTCAGGGTTGACACGTTTCAAAATTTAAGGGGGACCGCAGGCCCCCAAAAATTTTCAAAAATGACATTTCAATGTTTTTAAGGTTTCTTAAACTATGCAATCTTAGCTTTACATCGATATCTTAAAATATAAGTTTCAAGTGCTAGAAGTATTTTAATATATTTTTTTTTAAAAAGTTGTTCATGTAAAATCCCCTTATGTTTCATAGGTAAGACACCACTATTATTTACTGTAAACGGTTATATCTCAAAACTTACTTTTTCAATGTGCGTGTACCTTTTTCTCAGAACCTACTATAAGTAGCAACCTGAAATTTTTTTATAAGTATTTAAGAATTTGGTTTCTAAAAATTGCTGGAGGGATTTGAGTATAACTATCTTACTTTTTCTTTTTAATATTATTGCTGTTTTTTAGGTCAAAAATATGTAGTTTCACTTAAAAATTTATAATCTAAAACAAACAAAATTTTTAAAAATAACTCCATTAACGTATAATTGAACAACCCTTTAATAACAAGTAAAAATTTTATTTAAAAGTATCAAATAGATTCTGAGAAAAAGGTACATAAAAAAGGTCATTTTAACATGGGCTTCAATTGAGGGCTCCGGTCCCCCCTTAAACAGAAAAATCCACACAATTCTACATCTCGACAAAGACAGCATTATAGGAGTCACAGACAAGTTAAAACTGTCACCATTCCGCGGCACCTATGTGATGGAGGAGTTATTTTAACGACTCTGCCATTCTTCATGAAATGAAATACAAACACAGGTCGGGGGCTTAAATATAGCAACTTGAGAATATCCCAATTTCTCACTGTCTTTCAACAAGGTGTATAATGAATGATAACACGCGACATTTTAGTTGAAAAGAGACGTGTAAACAATGATAACAACCGTTTTACTGTTATCATCATTTTCAGGTGACATAAGTTTTCGATTTGAAGTTAATGGAGTTTATAAGAATTTCCAAGTGATTTATAGGATTGATTGTTAAGATCTACTTTTTTGTTATTTGATTAAAACTCAAATAAGAAGTACATATTCAATTGTGTTTTGTATTCCTTATTTAGTAATATAATTGTCACAATACAAAGTAAATACATATTCAATTGTGTTTTGTATTCCTTATATAGTAATATAATTGTCACAATACAAAGTAAATACATATTCAATTGTGTTTTGTATTCCTTATATAGTAATATAATCGTCACAATACAAAGTAAATACATATTCAATTGTGTTTTGTATTCCTTATATAGTAATATAATCGTCACAATACAAAGTAAATACATATTCAATTGTGTTTTGTATTCCTTATATAGTAATATAATCGTCACAATACAAAGTAAATACACTTTGTTTCATAATAAATAGCAATGAAAGCACACGTCAAACTGTTGAAAAATATTGGAGATAAAAGCAGTTTACCAACATACTCTTATCTTACACTGAAAATAAACTTATTTCTACCGAAAAAGTTCTTAAAGAAATAAAATAGCTGCTTTTCTGTTACTTAAATACTAACTGAAACTCTTATCGAAAGCGAGTAGATTTGTAACAATAACTGTCTTCTAGAACAGCTTAAGAACAAGATTTATACACTTTAGAAAAAAAAATCGCCAAGCACAGCAATTGGTTGTAATTTAAACTTTTGAAACCAGAAATTGGCTGCTTTCATTAATTTCCTTTTCCAAATTATATGAATATTCTTTATCGTTTGCTATATTTATTTGCAGTTCGAAGAATAACTATGTGAAATTGCTTGCTCTAAAAATGGAAGCAAAACTTGTCACAATATCATTTTGCTTTATATTTTTAATTTTCAAACAATGATTTGTAATTTTCGAAACAACATGACAACACAAATATGCTAAAAATCCATTTTCTTCAAATAATCTGGCGACAGTGGGATTTTCAAACACTTTCTAAAAACCAAAATCTTCCTATATTTCATTCTAAAAACACACAAAAAAAAATGTGCCAAACCAATATCTAATTTATATTTTTAGAAAAATTGTCAAACTAATGTCATGTTTTACGTTTCGAATTTCCCCCCTCCTTTCTAACAGTTTCTACTCCAACTCATCGCTGCTGAACAAGCGATTTCAACAACTGTCGAGCAAATTACATGTCCCAAAATCCAACCTTTCAACACCCCTCCAGGAGGGCATGTTACACACCGATGCCAAATGTGAAAACTAACTTATAAGAATAGTTGTGCACAGTGAAACAAAAACACTGATTTATATAATCTAAAAAATGTTTATTTCTTATGTAATAATTACGTTCAACGTTATCTCGCAAAAATGAATAGTAATTATTGTTTAAAAAATTTAAAGGTTCTCGTGATTGCTCGTGATACTGGCTTGTAGTGCATCCACATTTGAGTGAAGATGCTTCCATGTTTTAATCGGCTCTCACTTGCAGTTTTTTAAATATAAAGCTCGTCCAATACTCGATGTGCTTAATGGAGATTTTCAATGCCTTTAACGTAGACCAATTGTTTGGTTAAACCATAACTTTGATACACGCGCAAAAATGGTAAACAGACACTCGATTTAATGGTGGCAACTATAAAGTTAGATTCGGTCAATCTGAAAATTTAACAGTGCAGTTTAAATTAGTTTGGTTTTATTCCATTTTCACTATAACGACACTGAAAAAGAAAAAAAATCGAAATATAATATAGTGATAATTCGAAGGCAAGTGTATAAAATACACTAATCAAATCAAAAGCAAAACTAATATTCAGGGAAATAAGGATGGAAAATAAAGGAATTTAAATTTCTAACTTATGCATAATCAAATGGCCAAAAAGGAATTCTTTATTTAATTACCTGGCGTTTCAATTAAAGTTGTATATATACCATAATTACATATTTAAAACTAATATTTCTGCTGTAAATGGTATTTTAAGGTTTTCAACTAAATACTAAGTTACTAAATTTTGTTAAAATTAATTTATTGAAAATTGTAATAAATGTAACTAACTACAATGTAAGCTATTAAAAAACTACAACCACACAACCTTATTTCTCTGAGGTTTTATTAAGTTTTCTTTCCATAAAACAAGCATGTAAAAGGATTTACCATGCTAAACTTTACATAAAGAACTGTATTAAAGGGAATGGGCCGCTGGACCGGGAGTCTCCAAAGCAAAGTGCATTAGTGTTAATCCTAATGGCGAAAAAAATATTTTCTCTGCCACATTTCTCGGCTGTATTGAATATTTTTACAAGCGGATTTTTTTATGTAATAAATGTAGCTGACTTACAGTCCCGACCTTCCCACTTTTTGAAATGGTTTGAATATTTTTTTTAATTTTCAATAATAATTTTACACAAAATATTCGAAGCAATTTCAAAAAGTGGGAAGATGAGACCTGTAAGTATCTTCATTTATTATTTAAAAAGAACCGTTTGTAAAAATATTCAATACAGCCGGAGAAATGTGGCAGAGAAAATAGTTTTTTCGCCATTGGATTAACACTGCGGCACT